>JAWZYT010003249.1:0-10000 GCA_034508575.1 Petrolisthes manimaculis | reverse complement strand
GTCGGTACTCATAGACAATTATGTAATGAAATAAATATTAATTAACAAAATAAATATTATATACCGTATTAATTATAATATTTTTGGGTAAATATTAAATTAATTACCGTTATCGCGTACACTTTTTTTTAATTGCTAAATATTGAAAGAATTATTTTTATCAGGTATTTATTGAAGTGTAATTCCCATTTATCAGGTATTTATTGAGAGAGAGAGAGAGAGAGAGAGAGAGAGAGAGAGAGAGAGAGAGAGAGAGAGAGAGAGAGAGAGAGAGAGAGAGAGAGAGAGAGAGAGAATATACCACAACCAGTTAATTTGGAATTGTAGTCGCTGTAAAAAAGTTATAAGAGGCTAATAATGTACTTATATAAATTAATTCTAAGTAAAAAAGGTGGATTAATATAAGAAAACATTTTTGCAATACAAATATTTTCGAACAACAACAAAAAACACACTTAAAGTAGAAAATAAATAGGACGTGTATATTTTACTGTGTTTACATCCTGTAGTGAAGGGTAGGCCTATACGTGTGGTATTAGTAGTAGACAGGTAGGCCTATACGTGTGGTATTAGTAGTAGACAGGTAGGCCTACACGTGTGGTATTAGTAGTAGACGGGTAGGCCTACACGTGTGGTATTAGTAGTAGACAGGTAGGCCTACACGTGTGGTATTAGTAGTAGACAGGTAGGCCTACACGTGTGGTATTAGTAGTAGACGGGTAGGCCTACACGTGTGGTATTAGTAGTAGACAGGTAGGCCTACACGTGTGGTATTAGTAGTAGACAGGTAGGCCTACACGTGTGGTATTAGTAGTAGACGGGTAGGCCTACACGTGTGGTCTTCATTGAATGTAAACATGGACAATAAAATCAAGCCTATGGTAATATTTCCTCTTTTCTTCATCAAAACTATTAATTAATTACAAGGACCAATATAGTCACAAATTGGTTATTATCATCCATAAGATTCATGTTGTTGTTGTTGTTTACGTTTTGTGTGTGTAATCAAAAGGTGTCTTCTATTTATCCCACTTGATCAACCCGGGTTGCTCCGAAAAACCCGGGTTGCTCCGAAAAACCCGGGTTGCTCCGAAAAACCCGGGTTGCTCCGAAAAACCCGGGTTGCTCCGAAAAACCCGGGTTGCTCCAAAAAAAACCGGGTTGCTCCGAAAAAAACCCGGGTTGCTCCGAAAAACCCGGGTTGCTCCGAAAAACCCGGGTTGCTCCGAAAAAACCCGGGTTGCTCCGAAAAACCCGGGTTGCTCCGAAAAAACCCGGGTTGCTCCGAAAAACCCGGGTTGCTCCGAAAAAACCGGGTTGTCTGGTGTAAATAGAACCCACCCACCACCAACCCGGGTTGATGTTCCTTTGTTTGTAAACATTAATAAACATTTCCCTCCAATGTTACTGATTAGAGAACTCACTCAGGAAACTTCAAAATAATATTACCTTTATGTATTTTGAAGATAATGTCTCGTTTTATACTAAAATGTCATATATATTACCTTTATGTATTTTGAAGATAATGTCTCGTTTTATACTAAAATGTCATATATATTACCTTTATGTATTTTGAAGATAATTTCTCGTATTATACTAAAATGTCATATATATTACCTTTATGTGTTTTGAAGATAATTTCTCGTATTATACTAAAATGTCATATATATTACCTTTATGTATTTTGAAGATAATTTCTCGTTTTATACTAAAATGTCATATATATTACCTTTATGTATTTTGTAGATAATGTCTCGTATTATACTAAAATGTCATATATATTACCTTTATGTATTTTGAAGATAATTTCTCGTTTTATACTAAAATGTCATATATATTACCTTTATGTATTTTGAAGATAATGTCTCGTTTTATACTAAAATGTCATATATATTACCTTTATGTGTTTTGAAGATAATTTCTCGTTTTATACTAAAATGTCATATATATTTCTGAAGAGTGCTTACCGGTGTTTGTTTTTGGTGTGTCAGCTGATGAGTAACCTGTACAAGTTGCCACACGTAACACACACACACACACACACACTCTCTCTGTCTGTATGTCATTCTCTGAGCATCTCTCTGAAAAAATAAATAAGGAAAATCAGATTATGGGTATTATCAGACGGACATTTGTAAATTTAGACTTGTAAATATTCCTCATGTTCAATATGCAAATTAGGTTAGGTGCCCACATCTGGTAAAAGATATAGAAGCTAAAGAAATTATAAGTATATTATTATCATTATTATTATTATTATTATCATTATTATTATCATTATTATCATTATTATTATCATTATTATTATCATTATTATTATTATCATTATTATTATTATTGTTATCATAATTATTGTTATCATTATTATTATTATTATTATTATCATTATTATTGTTATCATTATCATTATTGTTATTATTATTATTATTATCATCATCATCATTATTATTATTATCATTATCATTATCGTCATTATTATTATCATTATTATTATTATTATTGTTATTATTATTATTATTATCATTATTATTTTTATCATCATTATTATTATTGTTATTATTATTATTATTGTTATCATTATCATTATCGTCATTATTATTATCATTATTATTATTATTATTATTATTATTATTATTATTTAATTAATGTAAGGTATATATGACAAGGACTGTACAGAAGGGATATTCAAGAGGAGAGGAGAGGATATAAACAAGAGGAAACATCAAGAGGAAGATATACAAGAAGTAAACAAGACTCAATGGAAGAAAGCTTACGTTTTACGAAGCGGGTGATAATTTTTTTTTTTTTTTTTTTTTTAGCGGGTGATAATTTTTTTTTTTTTTTTTTTACGTTTTACTAAGCGGGTGATAATTTTTTTTTATTTTTTATTTTTTATTATTGTTATTATTATTATTATTATTATTATTATGAGGTGCTGTAAGATTATATACGTGTTTATTATTATTATTATTATTATTATTATTATTATGAGGTGCTGTAAGATTATATATGTGTTGTTTATTATTACCAAGATTATTATTATTATTATTATTATTATTATTATTATTATTATTATGTGTTGTAAAATCATATACGTGTTTATTATTATTATTATTATTATTATTATTATTATTATTATTATTATTATTATTATTATTATTATTATTATGAGGTGTTGTTTATTATTACCAAGATTATTATTATTATTATTATTATTATGTGTTGTAAAATCATATTACGGTATTTATTGAAATAATTACCATTTTGTAGCAGTGTTGCCAGATCCGGCTTGGTCCCAGTATTTTGCCCCGGTCATTTCCCGTAATTTACCAGTAGTGTGTACAGGTTAGGTCCCGGTAGTCTGTACAGGTTAGGTCCCGGTAGTCTGTACAGGTTAGGTCCCGGTAGTCTGTACAGGTTAGGTCCCGGTAGTCTGTACAGGTTAGGTCCCGGTAGTCTGTACAGGTTAGGTCCAGGTAGTCTGTACAGGTTAGGTCCCGGTAGTCTGTACAGGTTAGGTCCAGGTAGTCTGTAATAGTAATAAAATGTTAATGGGGAAAACACACAAATAAATAAATTAAGTAAGAATCAGTTATATGAAAAAATAAACAAATACGAAAAAAGAAAATGGAAGACAGAAATGGATGGCTGGAAAATAGTAGAATGGAATTTGGGATGGCTGGAAAATAGTAGAATGGAATTTGGGATTGAGTATGAAACGTTGGAATCCATTTTAATATTTGAAAAAAGTGATGAAAAGGAGGAAAACATATACAATAGAAAAGAGTACCTCAATAAAATTTGGAATTGCAGGAAAACTGATATTGAACAGCAGCAGGACCAAAGAAACTAACTAAGAAAAATAGACAATACATAGAAAAACTACTTGGAACACCACAAAACAATAAAGAAGAAGAATTTGTACAGGTTAGGTCCAGGTAGTCTGATGTGGTCTAGGTTAGGTCAGGTCAGGTTAATTTCAAAATGCCCCATTTGAATATGCCCCATCTTGAAAATGGGGCATTTGTAAAGAAAATGCCATAGAATAAAATAATCTTAGAATGTTGTAAATAAATGGTTTGTAATAGTTAAATATAAACAATGGTAATAGTAAAATTTTCGAAATGGAGTTGTGGCAAATTGTAAAAATATTCCGAAATGTTCAATATTATTATTTAATTCGAAGCTGATTTAAGTTTATATTACTCTGTGATATAGTTTATAAATATATCTATCGTTATATCATACTGTGGAAAGCCATTGAATAATAATATAGCAGGAAATAAATAAATAAATAGATAAATAAATAGTATGAGACAACAAGTAATAAATTTCACTTAAATATTTTGTCTATTTCTGTGGTATTATTTTCTATATGACTTTCTTTGGGGGGTGCAGGAGTAGGGGACAGGCTTGGGGGGGAACTGGGGGGGTGTGGGAATAGGGGACAGGCTTGGGGTGTGTGGGAATAGGGGTACAGGCTTGGGGTGGGTAGATATGTAATAGAAAATTTTCCTTCTCTCTCACTTTATCTCTCTTTCTCTCCCTTTCTCTCTCTCTCTCTCTCTCTTAACATACCTATAATATGTAGTAGATAATTTCCCATCTCTCTGGATACACATATATACTAAATAAATCGACATTATTGCACAAAAAAGCAAAATAAAGAATGAAATTGACAATACCACCTGATCAGCCATCTTTGTTTTGAAGTAAACAAAGTAAAGTTAAACACCACACACACCATCGTATCGTACCACACACCATCGTATACACCACACACATCATCGTATCGTACCACACAAACCATCGTATACACCACACACACCATCGTTCTAGAATAAGGGCAATTAAACTTACGAAAACACGAGGAGAGGAGAGAAAATTCGTACGTCTACACTCCCCCATAGCTCGAAGGTGACTGAAGGCGTTCCTAAAATTCCTTACTTATAATTGGGTTGAAAAAAAAAATCCCTAGATTGATCCACTAAAAATTTACCTTAAATATTGAATTAATTATTTATATAGGATATTTTTATGTATTTTTGTAATTTGTTATATTAAAATATCCTTTAAGAATATCATATATAATTTTATTTTAATCACACACACATACATACATACATCCTCACTCTATCTCAAATAACCCTTCGTGGAAATTACCTTAGATTGTCCAAAACTTTACCTTAAATAATCCCATATGTACCCAATCTAGAGAATTTAACCAGTGCTGGTTTATAAAGTTAGATCTTGGGTCGAGTCCATTCTTCCCTTAGCGGGGGAGTCTACTATAGAAGCCATCTTGTTTTAAGCATATTTTGACTATAATTATGACTATATATGATGTAATTATAGTTATATATAATTAATTACATATATAAATATATAATAATTACCTAATAATAACTGTAATGCCATTTAAATAAATATAAGGATATGTTTACTCCCCTACCAGTCCTCCATCTTGGATTCGTCCAGAATATTATTGGAACGTAATTTTTGTTTTCATTTTTTTCAACATTTAAGTCAAAATTATTTATATATAATAATTTCCCATTAATATTATAGATTTAATTTAATTTCCTACGTAATTTAAAATATTAATTAGTGTAAATATATCGTTTATTTACGTATTTATATAATTTATTAAAGATACCCCTTAAAAAGACACACACACACACACACACACATAAACACACACACGTACACACACACGTACACACACACACACACACACACTTTCTCAGTCCTTTTCGAGAAACCAAAATTTTGACAGACTCAAAATGTCAAAATTCCATATATGTTAATTTTGAGTAATGGATATGAGATGGGGGATAATTTTGAGGGGGGGTGTGGCTCCAAGGGGGGGGGGGAGAAATTTGCCCCGTTTTGCTCTCAGATTCACCGTTTTCGAAATATATGCAAATTTGTATCCAAAATTTTTGAGTTAAATTTTGAGTGGGTAAATATATATGGATTTTGATGAAATTTGGTGAGAAGGGAGAATATAACATTAGGTAAAACGAACTTTTTCAGATTTATTCTATTGTTTATATTTTTCGAGTTATAAACGTTTTTTGAGTTGAAAATTTAATCCAAAAAACGCTCATAAGTCAAAATGTTTTCGTTATAAACCAAAAGTAAAAACGGGATTATGTGTCAATTAATAAACTCTACCTTCACATAAAGTTTGGTTAAAATATATATATATTTAGTGGGTCAAAATTTGATCCATAATGAAATCATTTTTTTTTTTTTTTTTTTTTTTTTTTTAGTTTTAATTTTCATTTTTTTTTATATTAGAATTCTATAATTTATATTTATTTTATTTTATATAATATATTCATTTATTTTCAGTTATTATATTTTTCATTTCAGATTTATACTGTACATACATACATACATACACACATACATACTGTACATACATACATACATACATACATATATAAGGATATTAATTAAAGTAACCATGTCAGTAAATTTTAGTTTATTTTTATTTTATTTTTTATTTTTTACAATTTTATTTTCATATAATTTAATTTGGGGAAATAATTTAATTAAACTTCAAAGAAACAATTAATTACATTTTATTAATATGGACCCTGTGTGTGTGTGTGTGTGTGTGTGTGTGTGTGTGTGTATGTATGTATGCGTGTGTGTGTGTATGTATATGTGTGTATGTGTATGTATGTAATAATAATAAAATTCACAAATTACACTATAAAATTTTTAATATGGTTGGTACAAAGATAAAAAAACAAGAAAAAACACAAAAAACAAACAGACAATAATATACTAAGGGTTATTGATAATATTGACAATGGTGGGGGTGGGGGCGGGCTGGGGGTGGGGCTGGGGGCATCCTGGTATATGGTATAATTGGTACCTCTGACACATTCAAGGACGGTCACAAACTTGCACAACTAAATCCACAGGTAGCCTCTTTGTATGGATCGTAAGGTCTTCTAGGGTACTTCTTTTCCTTGTAACTCCTTGTAACTCTGTTTGTTATCTTTCCAGGTTAGTTGTGTGTGTGTGTGTGTGTGTGTGTGTGTGTGTTTGGAGAATAATTGGTATTAATATTATGGTTATTATTATTATTAGTTAGTATTGTTAGTGTTTTTAGTTATTGTTATTATTGTTATTGTTAGTGTTTTTAGTTATTATTATTGTTGTTATTGTTATTATTGTTATTGTTGTTATTGTTATTGTTATTGTTATTGTTATTGTTATTGTTATTATTGTTATTATTGTTATTATTGTTATTATTGTTGTTATTGTTGTTATTGTTATTATTGTTATTATTGTTATTATTGTTATTATTTGTTATTGTTATTTCTGGAAGGGAAATTATTTTGAATTATTTCCTGTAAAAATTAGAAAAAAAAAATGCTGTAAATAAGAAAAAAAAAATATGGTGTAAATAAGAAAAACAAAATATATGCCGTAAATAAAAAAAAAAATGCTGTAAAAAAAAAAAATATATATGCTGTAAAAAAAAATATATATATATATATATATGCTGTAAAAAAAAAAAAATATGCTGTAAAAAATTAGGCTGTAAATAAAATAATTTTAATTAATTACCAAATATTTTGTTTAGCGAATTTTACCTGCAAATATAAAGTTTTGGTATTATTATTATTATGTACAAAGAGTATATATACACACCCTATAGTTGTAGTAGTTGTAGTAGTAGTAGTAGCTGTAGTAGTAGCTGTAGTAGTAGTGGTAGTAGTAGTAGTAGTAGTAGTAGTTGTAGTAGTAGTAGTGGTGGTGGTGGTGGTAGTGGTGGTGGTAGTAGTGGTGGTAGTAGTGGTAGTGGCAGCAAAAGAAAAAAAATAATTAGTTAATGCATTAATTTTACAACAAATATAATAAACATACAACCATACATGGAACTTATTTTTAGGGGGTACGGGAGTAGGGGACAGGCTTGGGGGTGGGGATGGGAGGGGGGTAGAAAGCCTGTCCCCTATTCCTGCACTCCCTTAACCCCCCCAAACCGGGTTACCTATCCCCCAAGCGAGGCGTCGGTGCTATAGATATAATAAATAAATATAGTCAATCTATAATAAGTAAATCACCTGTAGTGGTCTGCGTCCTCTTGTTTCCTCTTGTTTCCTCTTGTTTCCTCTTGTCGTAGTCCATCCATGCTATAAGGGCATATAAGATAATAATAATAACAAATCATGCCTCACTCTGCCTTAACCCTTAACGTCCGGTCCGCGGTCATAAACGGACCCAGGAAACCTCCGGGTGGTGTCGTACACCCGTGCCATGTGGTGACCGGACGAGATGAAGCACCGCTTTTGCCAATGTCGGCATTTGCGAGCCCAATTTGGCGGTTTTTTTTCACTTGGCTATACTTCACCACCATCCCTACCAATCACCATCGTCACTCAGTGTGTTACTGTCTGTAAACATGGATGGATGTGGATTAGATTTCTCGTGCGTGTTCGATTCTGTGGTGCGCCACGCGTACTTACAACACTGACTGCCACCGCGCGGGCCACGTTCAGTTGTCGTCACAGCCACGCCACCTAAGCGAACACGGCCGCGCTCACACGAAAAAGTACCCTTCATTCCTCACTTACTTTCTCGGCAACGGAGAGTCGTAGAGAGCTGGGGTTGGTTTTATTGGAAAGAGGAAGAGTTGATGGTGCTAACAAGACCAAATTTAAGTTGTTCAGTATCGTAGTTTAGACGTACAGAGTAAGTGGAATAGAGCGATTTTGGAAAAATCGGCCAAAAGCGCCCGGCCACACAGTAGGGACAGTAAGACTAGCCCCGGGCTGACAAAATGGCTATCCATAGTTTTCCCGTCGCGGAGGGGTTAATCTCTCTCTCTCTCTCTCTCTCTCTCTCTCTCTGCCTCTCTCTCTCTCTCTCTCATTCTATATTTACTATCTAATTATTATCAGTTTATGTATGCAAATTAAATACAGTTACAATCTATACTAAATATACAACCTGTATGATCCTGTATATATTTAAGGTTGTAATTATTTGTATTATTATTAATTATTATTATTATTATTATTATTACGTTATAACAATAAGTTTATCTAAGGAGTTTGTATATATGTGTGTATATGTAGTGATATATTTACCAACCGTCCTCTTCTTAGCTGATACTCAATCTGTAAAGAAGAAAACGAACGTTAATATATTTTGGTTTTTGACTTTACGAGGTTAAAAAAAAAAAAAAAAAAAAAAAAAAAATGAAAAAAAAAAAAAAAAAAATATATATATATATATATATATATATATATATATATATATATATATATATATATATATATATATATATATAAAAACAAGCAACATTAATGTGTGTGTGTATGTATATATAAATGTTGAGCACCTATGGAATACATAGAGAGAATTTCCAAAAAGGTTTACTAACACACACACACACACACACACACACACACACACACACACACACACATATACGATAATATTCAAATACAAAATACACAAAAATATAAATAAGTAAATCACCTGTAGTGGTCTGCGTCCTCTTGTTTCCTCTTGTTTCCTCTTGTTTCCTCTTGTTTCCTCTTGTCGTAGTCCATCCATGCTATAAGGGCATATAAGATAATAATAATAATAACAAATCATGCCTCACTCTGCCTTAATCTCTCTCTCTCTCTCTCTCTCTCTCTCTCATCTCTCTCTCTCTCTCTCTCTCTCTCTCTCTCTCTCCCTCTCTCTCTCTCTCTCTGCCTTAATCTCTCTCTCTCTCTCCCTCTCCCTTTATCCCTCTCTCTCTCTCTCTCTCTCTCTCTCTCTAATTCTATATTTACTATCTAATTATTATCAGTTTATGTATGCAAATTAAATACAGTTACAATCTATACTAAATATACAACCTGTATGATCCTGTATATATTTAAGGTTGTAATTATCTGTATTATTATTTATTAATTATTATTATTATTATTATTAAGTTATAACAATAAGTTTATCTAAGGAGTTTGTATATATGTGT
>JAWZYT010003248.1:0-22004 GCA_034508575.1 Petrolisthes manimaculis | reverse complement strand
CGAAGAGGAGGAGGAGGAGGAGGAGGAGGAAGAGAAGGAGGAGATGGAGGAGGAGGAGGAGGAGGAGGAGGAGGAGGAGGAGGAGGAGGAGGAAATATAGATAGAGTAATACATAGAGTAGAGAAGTAGTAAGGGCAGAGGGAGAAGAAGAGGAGGAGGAATAATAGGAAATATAGACAGAGGAATACATAGAGTAGAGTATATATAAGGGCAGAGGGAGGAGACAAAGCAACGGTAGTAAGAGGATCAGCAATATCGAGTAACACAAGCCTCGATCAGGGCATCTGTATTCTGGAAGACTTGTGTATCCTGGATGACTTGTGTATTCTGGAAGACTTGTGTATCCTGGAAGACTTGTGTATCCTGGATGACTTGTGTATTCTGGAAGACTTGTGTATTCTGGAACACCTTTGTATCCTGGATGACTTGTGTATTCTGGAAGACCTGAGACTCCATTATGCAAAACCTCTGTATTCTGGAAGACCTTTTTGTATTCTGGAACACCTTTGTATCCTGGAAGACTTGTGTATCCTGGAAGACTTGTGTATTCTGGATGACTTGTGTATTCTGGAAGACTTGTGTATTCTGGAAGACTTGTGTATTCTGGAAGACCTTTGTATCCTGGAAGACTTGTGTATTTTGGAAGACTTGTGTATTCTGGAAGACCTGAGACTCCATTATGCAAAACCTCTGTATCCTGGAAGACCTTTTTGTATTCTGGAAGACTTGTGTATTCTGGAAGACCTTTGTATTCTGGAAGACTTGTGTGTTCTGGAAGACTTGTGTATTCTGGAAGACCTTTGTATTCTGGAAGACTTGTGTATTCTGGAAGACCTTTGTATTCTGGAAGACTTGTGTATTCTGGAAAACTTGTGTGTTCTGGATGACTTGTGTATCCTGGAAGACCTTTGTATTCTGGAAGACTTGGGTATATTGGGAAACCTCTG
Organism: Petrolisthes manimaculis; assembly: GCA_034508575.1. NCBI lineage: Eukaryota > Metazoa > Arthropoda > Malacostraca > Decapoda > Porcellanidae > Petrolisthes > Petrolisthes manimaculis. Next base: position 21,057 of record JAWZYT010003248.1, on the reverse strand, counting down.
AGTCATGGAAGAGAGAGAGAGAGAGAGAGAGAGAGAGAGAGAGAGAGAGAGAGAGAGAGAGAGAGAGAGAGAGAGAGAGAGACTGTTAAGGATAATGAATGAATCAGAGCATTTGACCATAAGGAGATAATCCCTTCTTTGGTGGAATTAGAGGACAGTAAATTTCTATAAAAAAAAACTAGGCTTCCTACAGAACAGAACACAACCCTTATATTCTTTTACACACACACACACACACACACACACACACACACACACACTCTCTCTCTGCATTCGAACTCAGCCTCTATATTAGGTGTACTGGGTGGGGGAATGAGCAATACCAGGCAGGCGATTCGAAGCTTTCTGCTCCTCACACTCTGGTTAGAAATGATGTATCAGGAGTGTAGGCTACCGTAGTCTGTTTGTTTTCAGGGACAGTAGGAAGGAGTCAGTGAGTCAGTCAGTGAGTAGCCGTCCAATTCGCCAACAGGAGATGATCCTACTTAATTCCTGGCACACATTAGCAAGGAATTGGCCCGATTGAGGAGGAGGAAGAGGAGGAGGAGGAAGAAGAGGATGATGAGGAGTAAAATGAGGAGGAGGAAGAATATGAGGAGTAAAGAGAGGAGGAGGAGGAGGAGGAAGATGATGATGAGGAGTAAGAAAGAGAAGGATGAAAGACGAAGATGGGGAAAATAAAAATGCAGAGTAGGAGAAGAGTTAGAAAAGGAGGAAGAAAGGAAAAGTAGGAGGAGAAAGAACAATTCACAGGAACTGGATAAAAAGGAATTAATGAAAATAGATACGATGAATGAAAAGGAGGAATGAGAGAGAGAGAGACAGACAGACAAAGAGAGATATAAAGATAAAGGAATAGAGAGACAGAGAGAGAGAGACAGACAGAGAAAAAGATAGAGAGAGAGGTAGAGAAATTGAGAGAGAGCCTGGAGATAAAATGAAGACGTAATGGTGGAGGGAAGGAAGGAGGGAAGGAGTGGAGGGGTTGAGAACTGGAGGGTCGTAATTAGGTCTAAGTGGGTCGTTGCCTCTAGCTCTAGTTCTCTCTCTCTCTCTCTCTCTCTCTCTCTCTCTCTCTCTCTCTCTCTCTCTCTCTCTCATATGTATTCATTTATTTATTCATGATATAAATATATTTACTACATTCTCTCTCTCTCTGTCTCTCATATGTATTCATTCATTCATTCATTCATGACATAAATATATTTACTACATTCTCTCTCTCTCATATGTATTCATTCATTACTTCATTCATGATATAAATATATTTACTACATTCTCTCTCTCTCAATCATTTATTCATTCATGATATAAATTCGACGTTGCGGCGCCTAATATCCATCAATCAATCAATCATGATATAAATATATTTACTACATTCTCTCTCTCTCTCTCTCTCTCTCTCTCTCTCTCTCTCTCTCTCTCTCTCTCTCTCTCTCTCTCTCTCTCTCTCTCTCTCTCTCTCTCTCTCTCTCTCCTCTCTCTCTCTCTCTCTCTCTCTCTCTCTCTCTGTTCTTTTTTCCCTTCCTTTTCTCCTTCTCTCCGCGGAAATGAAACACAAACACCCAAATTCCTTAACTTCTTTCGTCTCTTTGCCTCTTTGTTTTTCCTTCTTTGGGTTTTGGAATTGTACCTCTGATTCTCATTTTCCTTGCTTTGTCTGTCTGTCTGTATGTCTGTCTGTGTGTCTGTCTGTCTGTCTGTCTGTGTGCATCTCTATATCTGTCTGCTGTTCTCGTTATATATCTGTCTGTTTGTCTATTTGTCTGTCTGTTTGTGTGTCTGTTTCTGTCTGTTTGTGTGTCTGTTTCTATCTGTCATTCTGTCTGTCTTTCTCTCTGTCATCACGTCTTTCTTTCTCTCTGTCATCACGTCTGTCTTGTCTTTCTCTCTGTCTGTCTGTCTGTCTCTCTTTCTGTCTGTCTGTCTGTTTTTCTCTCTGTCTGTCTGTCTGTCTTTCTCTCTGTCATCCCGTCTGTCTTTCCCTCTGTCATCCCGTCTATCTTTCCCTCTGTCATCCCTTCTATCTTTCCCTCTGTCCTCCTTTCTATCTCTCCCTCTGTCTGTCTGTCTATCTCTCTGACTCATTCTTACCCGTTCACTAACCATCTGTAAATATATTATCGTATCTGTATATTATTGTATCTCTTCTTTTCTTCTTCTCGTCTGTACAGTACTGATGTGACTCAACACTTTTAAAAATGATATATATATTTATTTTAATTATTTTACTGAACACTCAACACTCATCCTTTGGCTTCATGTCCCCTTCTCTCTGCTTCTTTCTTTTCATGCTGTTCTTTTTCTACATTCTCTCTCTCTCTCTCTCTCTCTCTCTCTCTCTCTCTCTGAAGCAAGTGGAGTAGGTGAGGCTGTCGGAATCAGCTGTTGTAGCCAGAGGGAAGGAAGAGAACAGAGAGAGAGAGAGAGAGAGACAGAGAGAGAGAGAGAGAGAGAGAGAGAGAGAGAGAGAGAGAGAGAGAGAGAGAGAGAGAGAGAGAGAGAGAGAGAGAGAGAGAGAGAGAGAGAGAGAGAGAGAGAAGAAGAAAGATAAAGTGAAAGGGGAGGAGGCAAAAGACAGGGAGGGAAAGGGAAGGAAAGAAGAAATAAGGGAGAGAAGTGGAAGGTTAGAGCTCATTATTTTGTAGGTCTGACATGTTACCTTCTACAAATTCATTCGTATACTGTAGAACAACTTTAGGTAGTGTACAGTTGCCAGCACTTATAAAGGGTACACTCAGCGTTGTCAGTCCTCTTCTCCTGTACCAGTTATAGGTGCAGGCAATTGTACATCGAGAACATATGGTCACTATTTCACTACCAACACAATATTATGATTCAAGGCATAATACGTATCATAATATTTTGTTGATAGAGACTATTTCACTGTCAACACAATATTATGATTCAAGGCACAAGATGTATATATGTACCGTATTATACACTCATAGAATACACATACACCGGGTACATTAGTCCAGTTACGGTTACTTAATGAATATACATAATTGTGAGATCTGTGAGTCTATCCACTCTATATGATTAGTGTTACAGAGGTGTGTGTGTGTGTGTGTGTTCCTGGCTAGCTTATAGGGATATATAGATAAATTAACAGGTCACTAATCATTGTCACAATTCTTAGATTCACTTTTACACTCTGAGGATTAATTTATACAATATTATCCATTCACCCGTATATATATGCAGCTTATTAATAAATAAATAAAATTATTGAAGTACAAACCTTTAGCTGTCTTGTCTTCAAATGTACTGTACTTGTGAAGACTAAATATTTACTTTTATACTCTCCTTACTTACAATTCTAAGTACATTTTCATGCTCTGATTACATCATAAAACGTGTCAGAATCACATTTTTATTCAACACAGCAATATGAAATATGATGTCACTGTCATTTTACGTACAGAAATGATAATTAGCATAAAGCAAAGTGCTTTTTCCTACACTGGCTATCAACAACTGGTGTGCCTCAGGGGAGAAAGGCAAATAAATGGACAGATAGTTAGACAGATATATTGATAAAAAAAAAAATGCTATAATATCCAAAATTATAATTATGTAGAAAATATAACTATAGAGAAATAAAGATTCTATTCACATTGGTAATTATCTTTAAAGTTTTAAAAATCCTCCCAAGGAACATTTTTTTTTTTTTTTTTTTTTTTTTTAGTTTTTGAGGGGATAAGAGCCCGACTCCCACATTCCCGACGACGTGTCACAAAAGGGGCTTCTTGACATGGCCATATCCGCCGGTCATGTCACTTCTTTCACCTCCAGTATCTCCTATTTTTTCCCCGCGTTCCCTTCCTTTCTCTTCCTATTTTATCTCTCAGTCTACTTTTCTCTTCCTATTTTATCTCTCAGTCTACTTTTCTCTTTTTTTCTAAGTCTTTCACCTCCTATATTCCCATCATTTCTTGCTCTTTTTTTCTCTCGTTTCTTCAGTTTTGTATCTTCAAGTCATTTTTCTCTTCTTCAATCTACCTCCCTCGAGAGAAAAAGGAAAGAGACAGAAAAATAAATGAGTGAAAACATGAATGAGAGTGTGGATGGATGTGTGTAAAAAAAGAACAGAATACCATACAAACAAACAAACGATCGAGTCCTTATGTGTGCATATAATAAATAAACCTATGGGTATAATTTATGTACAGTTGCCAAAAAAGGTATTGCGACAAATTTTGATGGAAATTTAACCCTAGTAATATCCACAACTATTTGTAGGGACTATAATCATGTATAACAGAAGGAAATATACATATCCTTCTGTAATACATACTTATAATCTCTACAAACAACTATGGACATTAATATATTAAATGTTGTATCAATAGTTGTTGCAATACCTTTTTTGGCAACTGTACACGCAGGTATTGTATATGTTTGTGCATAGATTCTCATTAGTAGATCATGAGCTGCCTGAGTCTTTATTATAAGAATGTGTGGGAGAGTAATTAAGTGAATATAATATGTATAATGGTGTGTGGGTTGTCACGGTTTGATCCGTGATCATAACGTAACGTACGTAAGTAGTAGGATGCTATATATTATATATATATTAACAATGGAATACCACGTGTGGGAATGTTCTATAAGGCATGGAACAGTGGTATTTTCCTCAGTCAGGAAGACAAAGACAGAGGAATTGAGTTGAGCAATTTGAAATATAGGTGCAGGCTATTAATCCCCAGGTAGACAGGGAAGGTCAGGTCAGGTGAGGTCGAGTACCCACTCACTCCATCCCGTGTCTGGAGTCATTGCTACAAATTTTGCATTAATAATTATGCTATGGGGGCATCTATTACTTATTAAAATTGATTTTGAAGTGGAAGGGAATCATTTGCAAGCAGTTGCATGTTATGGGAAAAGTGATTTGCATGTATAACTAGGTATGAGTGACAACATGTAAACGTAGTCAAGGACTAGGCCATACGAACACGTAGATATTGGACAGTCTTGATGAGTCACTCGCCAGGTAGAGAAAAGGTAGAAATGGGGAGGTGTCAGAAAGGTAATTATCCCACCACCCTTGTCTTGATTTTCGAGAAATATATTCAGTTGGTATAGTACACTCCACGAAGCAACACGTCGTATCCAGCTCTCCTTGCCTTGCTTGGGGCCTATAGTTTTAACGTAACGTCGAAATTGTTTAATTACTTTTTCACAAGACTTATTGTTAATTAACTCACTATTCATTCGCTAGACGAGAATCAGTAAGGTGTCATTATAAAGGTGAGGAGAGGGCTGGCCGGAATTACGAGTGTGTGTGTGTACAAGGGACGAGTGTGATTGACATTGAAATATACCAACTGGGTTGCTTGATTTCCATTACTATTACGATAACGTAATTACCGCCTCCTGTGTGTACGAGGGGAAGTGCTAGCTTGTGATAAGTACATTAAAGTAACGTAATATTACTGTCCACGTGTACTACGAGCGACTGAGGAAGCACGTGTGGAGAGGAGCGAAGCGACGAGGAGTAAGTACCGTACGTATATAGCTATCTATTGGAGCGTGAACGGAAGTGTGTGTGTGTGATTTTCTGATTGAATTTAATTATTCATTTTGTTGGCTTGGAATTTATTAATAAATAGAGAAAATTGTCATTTTGTGTTGTAATTGACCATTATTGCATGCTCTATAATCATACATATATAGCAGGACGAACCCAGAAATAAATTTATTGTGTTGGAGGGAAGGATACAGGGATTATAACTCTGGGTAACTCGCTGCAGCCAACCAACGAGATTACATATTTCCAGCAAGGTAAGCTTTGGTAATTATTATAAAGCTACATTCATTGATATTTAAACAGTCCACCCCCACATAATTGGCGCCCGAACAGGGACCTGCTCTTTGTATTAATTCCAGTCACACACGCGCACACCTTCACGAGTAGATAGATTACGGTTGTCCAGGAATTAAGGCAAAGGAAACAATAGAAAATATTTTAATATGTATACCGTAGCCGAATTGATGGAGGAAGCCCGAAGCTTGGGATATGAAGATATTGTCGAGATTCGACAGTACATAGAGCGTCGTCAAGAGGAAGACAGGCTCGAAAGGGTGAGTGTAAGGGAGGCAGAAAAGGAACAGAGAGAGGCTGAAAAGGAACAGAGAGAGGCAGAAAAGGAAGAGAGAGAGCATGAAAAAGAAAGATGGGCACATGAACAGAAAATGGTGGAACTGCAAGCACAGGGGAATAGTAGTCAAAGCAGTATTGCAAGCCCGACTACAGTAACTCCGAGACTACAACTGGCGAAGTATGTAGAGGGAGACGAAATTGAACCGTTTATTGAGCGATTCGAGATGCTTGCAGACACATACGTCTTTGGTGATGACGTAAAGAAAATAGAGTTCCTTAACCTGTTCGATGGTAAAGCCCTCAGTATCCTCTACCGACTCGATCCTGACACCAGGAATTATGCGAGCATGAAAAAAGCTCTGTTACAAGCATATGGGGTGACGGTCGATGATGCACGGAAGCAGTTTTTGAGTGCTTCCTTGCAAGATAAAGAGACCGTTGCACAGTTTAGTGCACGTCTCGCTAGCCACCTGGATCAGTGGTTTGATAAGGCCGAAACACCCAAGACGTTGGAGGGGGTAAAGGACTTGTTGCTTCGCACGCAACTAGAGAAGTCGTGTCCTCCAGAATTGTCGGCCCAGATTAAAACCCATAAGATTAATTGCCTCAAGGAGATGGTGGAAATGTCGGATGCACATTTTACCGCATACGGTTACCACACGCGGGTTCAGTCGTGTGAGAATTTAACTCAGTTAAATAAGCCTTCCCAAGACTCTGCTGGTTCATATAATAAGTTGAGTAATAATGATGATTCACAGCAGCAGAGTCAGGTTGTACGTCAACAACCTAATCCTCTCTTTAATCACGCCAAGAAACAAGGCAATAATTATTATTCTCAGCAGTCAAGTCAGTACCGTTACCAGGGGAGAAGTAACGGGAAGAGTTATAATAATAACCACGGTGGTAATAAGGGTTATTATCAGCGATCGGCTGCTGCTACATATACATATAGTGAACCACAGTACCCAGCTGTAGGTACGGCAGCTACGGCTAGCGCTGCTGGGGAAACTCCCGAGGGTGGAGAAGGATATACCCAGCAGACGACGGAAACTCGCCAGGGTGAGAAGGATGAAGGGTTACGTGTTCACGGGGACCATCGGTGGTTTAAAGGGAAGTGCTAGCGTTGGGGCAGACCTTATGTCACGGTTGCCTGAGGAAAATCGAGCGAGTAACTAATTATGGGTTACGATTAGGATTCAAATTACTCGTTTTATTGTTATCTTCGAGTGCAACGAGCACAAACCCTTTATCCAAACTCAAATTTGGGGTTCACCTCGGTCTGATGTTTGGATATTGCATTGGGTCTTCCAAGACTTGGGTTCCAGAGGTTATCCCTGACTCTAGTCTTGGATGATTAAATAATATGTATATTGCAACCTGTGTAACCTTATCCAAGCCAGAGATTTGGAGGGGCTCCCCTTTCCGAGGCTTGGATAATCATTTAATATATATATTGCCTTACAGGAATTGATGGCAGTTGGATGGTCTCCAGAATAATTTTTTGCATTTTTATTATTACATATTATGTAACAATGACACAATGTATTACATACACCACACTTATATATTGTTTAAATGTGTACTATTGGTACTAGACATTACCAGGTATAATTATTCTTGCCACGGAGTTTCTCCTTAGATTTTAAAGTTAAAGTAACTGTTAGGAGTTTTTCACTCATTGGCAAAAATAAACACTTAACTGGTATTAAGTCATGACACATACAAGAATGAGTGAAGTGTGAGTGAGTTATTATTGTAATAGTTATACATGCAAAGACGTCATTACCACTTCATTATTTTATTAAACATTGCATAGAGCAATGTCTCTTCTGTGTGTGCGAATGTCACGGTTTGATCCGTGATCATAACGTAACGTACGTAAGTAGTAGGATGCTATATATTATATATATATTAACAATGGAATACCACGTGTGGGGAATGTTCTATAAGGCATGGAACAGTGGTATTTTCCTCAGTCAGGAAGACAAAGACAGAGGAATTGAGTTGAGCAATTTGAAATATAGGTGCAGGCTATTAATCCCCAGGTAGACAGGGAAGGTCAGGTCAGGTGAGGTCGAGTACCCACTCACTCCATCCCGTGTCTGGAGTCATTGCTACAAATTTTGCATTAATAATTATGCTATGGGGGCATCTATTACTTATTAAAATTGATTTTGAAGTGGAAGGGAATCATTTGCAAGCAGTTGCATGTTATGGGAAAAGTGATTTGCATGTATAACTAGGTATGAGTGACAACATGTAAACGTAGTCAAGGACTAGGCCATACGAACACGTAGATATTGGACAGTCTTGATGAGTCACTCGCCAGGTAGAGAAAAGGTAGAAATGGGGAGGTGTCAGAAAGGTAATTATCCCACCACCCTTGTCTTGATTTTCGAGAAATATATTCAGTTGGTATAGTACACTCCACGAAGCAACACGTCGTATCCAGCTCTCCTTGCCTTGCTTGGGGCCTATAGTTTTAACGTAACGTCGAAATTGTTTAATTACTTTTTCACAAGACTTATTGTTAATTAACTCACTATTCATTCGCTAGACGAGAATCAGTAAGGTGTCATTATAAAGGTGAGGAGAGGGCTGGCCGGAATTACGAGTGTGTGTGTGTACAAGGGACGAGTGTGATTGACATTGAAATATACCAACTGGGTTGCTTGATTTCCATTACTATTACGATAACGTAATTACCGCCTCCTGTGTGTACGAGGGGAAGTGCTAGCTTGTGATAAGTACATTAAAGTAACGTAATATTACTGTCCACGTGTACTACGAGCGACTGAGGAAGCACGTGTGGAGAGGAGCGAAGCGACGAGGAGTAAGTACCGTACGTATATAGCTATCTATTGGAGCGTGAACGGAAGTGTGTGTGTGTGATTTTCTGATTGAATTTAATTATTCATTTTGTTGGCTTGGAATTTATTAATAAATAGAGAAAATTGTCATTTTGTGTTGTAATTGACCATTATTGCATGCTCTATAATCATACATATATAGCAGGACGAACCCAGAAATAAATTTATTGTGTTGGAGGGAAGGATACAGGGATTATAACTCTGGGTAACTCGCTGCAGCCAACCAACGAGATTACATATTTCCAGCAAGGTAAGCTTTGGTAATTATTATAAAGCTACATTCATTGATATTTAAACAGTCCACCCCCACATGGGTTATGTATCAGAGTATCACCACAAATTTTAATGAGCGTCTGAAAACTACGAGGTGTAATGTGGGGTGAATTGTTCGTAGAATGTTTAATATATAATAATGTTACTCTTTTCATTTTTTATAGTATCCTAACTTCTTTTTCGTGTCGGGTTAGTCATGGTCATTATTTTCTATTTTTCTATTTAACTATTTTTTTATACTGATAATGGCGGACCCAAGAGAAGAAGAAGAAGGAAGGAAATGGTGGAGGTGGAAGTGAAGGAGTAGACATATATTATAGAGGATGTGGAAATGGAGTAAAACCAACCAACCAAGGAAAATGATAGGAAGAATAGGGAGACGGTAAACTATTGATGAAGGAATTACTGGAAGGAACAGAAATACAAGGCTTGAGTGTGAATCAGTAACACATTAATTTTTGTACACATTCATTTTTTTTTTGTCTCTCTCTCTCCCCCTCGCATCCACAAAATAAATAAAAGTCTTACTATGTGTTCCTGTATATGAGTGTGTCTGCCTGTATGTGTATCAGAAACTTCTCTTTATGATTTATACAACACAGCCAACTCCAGTGTACAACCCAGAATGGTGAGCTGGGAAACCTGCAACCTGATATACAAGCAGTAAATCCGACCCCAAACTTTGAACAGTAAAATTTAACTAGGGTGTGGGTGACAGCCTTTGCTTGGCCAATTCATACAGCAATGGAGGGTTACTGAATTCTCCAAACTGCACCATAAAACAACTGACCTTCTTGTCGTATACTGCCTGTTTATCCTTCTTAAATTGGCTGTTATGTATATTGAAATACTGAAGACTATTATTTCCTCTATGTATAGTAAAAAATTAGCGATATGTACCATATACACAAAGTTTAAATATACAGTATGTTTGGGAATATACGTGTTTAAAAGAAAATACAGAATTGAGAGAAAAATAGGAAGGATAAGTAAAGAAAAGTGCACATTGATGTCAACACGGGAATAGGAAAGACATAAAGAAGGAAAAGTAAAGAGAATGAGGAGAGGATAGAAATGAAGGAAGCAAGGGAGAATAAAGGGAAGGTGGCGAGAAAGAATAAATAAGTGAAATGCTAATGGCAGCAAGTAGATAAAGGAGGAAAGGAGGAGGAGGAAGGCAAACTAAAGAGAAAAGGAAGGAAGGAAGGAAGAAAGGAAGCGAACAAGCCAGAAAGTCAGGAAGCAAGCACGCAAGCAAGCAAGCAAACCAGGAGAGTAAGGAGAAGGAGGGAATGGTACCGTGAAGGAATATTTGAGGAAGAAAGTTTGTGTGTTTGTATGTGGGCAGAAACTTTGGGAGGTGGTCGTGGTGGTAGAGGTTAAAGAGAAAGTGGAGATGAAGGAAGTGAAGGAGGAGGAGGAAGTGGAGGAAGTGATGATAGAGGAGGTTGAAGAGAAAGTGGAGATGAAGGAAGTGAAGGAGGAGGAGGAGGAGGAGGAGGAGGAGGAAGAGGAAGAGATGAAAGAGGAGGTTAAAGATAAAGTGGAAATAAAGGAAAGGGTGAAGTAATACATAAAATTATAAATGAAATCAAACAACAGCATACTGGAAACCTGTTTATTCTGATGAGACTGTTTGAGGAATAACAAGGGAATACAAAGAACCTTCAAACAGCAACAGAACTGGTGGTCCTTGCAAGACTTATTTAGTTTAAGGGGGTGTGGGAATAGGGGGACAGGCTTGGGGGGTTTTAGGGGGTGCAGGAGTATAGGAATAGGCTTGTTTTTTTTTAGGGGGTGCAGGAATAGGGGGACAGGCTTTCTACCCACCCCAAGACTGTCCCCCTATTCCCGCACCCCCCCAGCCCCCCCCCCAAGCCTGTCCCCTACTTCCACACTCCCTAAAGCTGTCTAGTATACGAAGGTGAGGGAAAGATGGCCGCAGACGAAGAGATACCATGCATGTAGTATGGAAAAACTAGCCTGGAAATTATATAGAACAGTTGGGAAAAACACATAATAATTAGTGCCAGTCCTACAATACTATTATAAGGCTACATGTTATCAGTTCCAAGTCCCTGTTCATATAGTATTCTGAAAAAAAAAAAAAAATAATAATAAGAGTAATAAAAAAAAAAAAAAAAAAAAAAATAATAATAATTCGTTCAGTCTTTTATGAATCCGGCGCCGATGTTTCAGAGGTAAGCGAACCGGCCTCTAATGACTAAATGTATTTGCCCTTTGCTGATTAATTACTCGGATATTCAAAGTGCCAAGGTGAGGATTGTATCGCTAGGTAATTATTATCTAGGTACTCGTCTAGGTAATAATCTAGGTACCTACTCGTCTAGGTAATAATCTAGGTACTCGTCTAGGTAATAATCTAGGTACTCGTCTAGGTAATAATCTAGGTACCTACTCGTCTAGGTAATAATCTAGGTACTCGTGTTGGTAATAATCTAGGTACTCGTCTAGGTAATAATCTAGGTACTCGTCTAGGTAATAATCTAGGTACTCGTCTAGGTAATAATCTAGGTACTCGTCTAGGTAATAATCTAGGTACTCGTCTAGGTAATAATCTAGGTACTCGTCTAGGTAATTATTATCTAGGTACTCGTCTAGGTAATAATCTAGGTACTCGTCTAAGAGAATACAGACGATCTTCAAAATAATAATAATCGACGTAATGGTACTTAAGGGAAGGGTATAGTTTTTGTAGATATTATGATTCCTCCAAATTATTCCAGGCAACAGGATACCATTATTTTTCTTTATGTGGGTGTGTTTTCTGGCATACTTTGGAGGAATCAAGGCACTGTAATGTACACAAAGTATACTCTCCCGTTTAAGGAGGAGTTTCTTCATGTTATGATTACCTTGCTACTACTGTAAGGGGAGGGAAAGTATAGTAAAGTTGAAGGTTCCTCCCCAAACTACCACCATTCGTACTTTTAACTATATTAGGCTGTACAAGAAGTAATACCAGGCAATATGGATAACGCTAGTATGAGAAAGTGGTGGAAGAGAAGAAGAATTAGATTGTAATGGAGGAGGTTATAAAAGAGAAAATGGAAATGAAGGAGAGAAGAGGTGAAGGAGAGAAGGAGAGAAGAGGTGAAGAAAGAAGGTGGTGGTGGTGGTGGTGATTGAAGAAAGGTTGGTGTGGATGAAGAAAAATGCATGTAGATTAGAAAAATGGAGAAAGAAGAAAAGAGGAGAAGGAGGAGGAGGAGGTAGAGGAAGACGTAAAAGAGGAAGCTAATGGAGGAGAGGAAGGAATCTTATATTTTCTTCTATACTCCTTCCAACTCACTCACTCACTCACTCATTTTAACTCATTCGCTCACTTTCTCCATTCACTTTTTACAATACTTTTCTCTCCCATTGTTACATACACACACACACACACACACACACAAAACTCTCTCTCTCTCTCTCTCTCGTTGTATATTTCTCAGTATATCCGAGGTACTCTCTCTCTCTCTCTCTCTCTCTCTCTCTCTCTCTCTCTCTCTCTCTCTCTCTCTCTCTCTCTCTCTCTCTCTCGCTTTATTTTTCTCAGTATATCCGAGGTAATATTTCTCGAGTGTCTTAGCGCTGGGGTCGTATTGACTGGGAATAAATATTAACTTCCCGCCCTGTGTTAGAAACTGGAGAGAAGGGGGGGGGGGGGGAGGTGGAGAGAAGGGGCAGGGGGAGGGGGGGGAGGTGGAGAGGCAGGGGGAGGGGGAGGGAAGGTGGAGAGGCAGGGGGAAGGGGGGGGGGAGTCATTTATTGAAGGTGTGTTGTTGTTGTAGTGGTGGGGGAGGGGAGGGGGGGAGAGGAGGTAGAGGCGCGTGGGATGATAATAGTTGTTGTGGTTGTAGTAGTAGTAGTAGAGGTGATGTTGGTAATAGTAGTGATGGTAGTGATGGTGGTAATAGTAGTTAGTATAGTAGTGGTGGTATTGGTGATGATTATTGTGGTAAGTTTGATGGTTGTGATAGTAAGGGTGGTGGTGGTAGTGGTAGGGTGGTTGTGGTGGTGGTGGGGAAGTGCATGGAAGTAGTGGACATTGTGGTAGTGATGGTACTGTATATTCCAATGACTGCAGCGGCAATTAAATACACTCGCGGTCAGAAATTGTGTCCCGATCCCCTGGCAAAATTAATCTCAAACAGACTATCGTTATGAAGGTTCCAACAACTGAGCGTCTCCCTACAACACACAGCAGTTCGAAGCATCAAACCTCGGCTACTTGCTAATCATCTTACCAAGGGATCAGGACACAATTTCTGACCGCGAGTGTACAGTTACGAAAAAAGGTATTGCGACAAATCTTGATAGAACTTTAACCATAGTAATATCCACAATTATTTGTAGGGACTATAAGCATGTATAACAAAAGGAAATATACATATCCTTCTGTAATACATACTTATAATCCCTACAAACAACTATGGACATTAATATATTTAATGTTGTATCAATAGTTGTCGCAATACCTTTTTTGGCAACTGGACATGCAGTTGCCTGACGAAGTTTTTTAAGCCCAGACTGCATGTTTTTACCAGTCACATGCATGAAATATATGTAAATATTGACACACATTATATGGGTGTTGATTATATTGCTAATATTGAACATAGCATATGACATTTCATAGTTTACATTAGTACAAAATCTGTGACCCTTCCCTGCACACTGTCAGGTCTTCACTAACTTGGTCAAACAACTGCACCAACAACAATGATGTTTTACGACGTTCAGTGATGTTATGGTTGATGTAGCAGTGACAGTGGTTGTTGTTATGGTTAGTGTAGCAGTGACAGTGGTTGTTGTTATGGTGGTTGTTGTAGCAGTGACAGTAGTTGTTGTTATGGTGGTTGTAGCAATGACAGTGGTTGTTGTTATGGTGGTTGTAGCAATGACAGTGGTTGTTGTTATGGTGGTTGGTGTAGCAGTGACAGTGGTTGTTGTTATGGTGGTTGTGGTCGTGGTATGGTCGTCGTCCTTTGTGTTCAGATGGTAACTCTCTTGATGGTGGTGATGGTGTCAGTGTTGGTCGTATGTAATCAGATGACAGTGATAGTGGACTCGGTGATGGTAGCTGTCAGTGGTAGTAGTGGTAGTGCAGATTATTGCTCTCTTCATGGTGGTAGTGATTGCAATAAATAATAGGCTTAAATAAAATCTGATGAGAATATATTGCACAAAATTTCAAATAAATGAAAAAAACGTACTGCATGTTGTGATCAAACTCCTCTTTTAAAAAACCCGTAGACAAATAAACACTTGTGTGTGTCTGTCCTTTTTTTGTGTGTGTATTTGGCCTTAGTTTACATTCCATTTAACGAAACAATTACCGTATAAAAAGATGAGGTACTCGTTGCTTTAGTTTACATTCCATTTAACGAAACAATTACCGTATAAAAAGATGAGGTACTCGGTGCCTTTTCGCCTGTTTAAAAAGAATGATACTCTTTTTATTTACCTGATGATACATTGGCATTCGACGAGGAGTTGGCAGTGGCAGTGGATTTTAGGCACTTGTTTTTATGCTGGATATACGGGCTGTCTGTTCCATGTGCCATCCCCCCCTCCCCACCCCGCCGCCCCTCCCTGTCCCTCCTCCCATTCTCTCTCTCTCTCTCTCTCTCTCTCTCTCTCTGTCTCTCTCTCTCTCTCTCTCTCTCTCTCTCTCTCTGTGTGTGTGTGTGTAATCCTCTAGGTTTTATGAATGTGTGTTATGTGCAGAGTTCGTCGGTCTCAGGCAGGAGTTGGGATACTATTACTCATTCAACAAACTTTAACAGGACAACAACAAACCCAACTGAGGTGTACACGTGTAACCTATATATAAGTTTGTCATGCCCACTTCACGTTCGATAGTATTCTAGCCACATACCCATAAAACATTCCTAACACTGAAGAGAATAAACGACGGGTATATCATTTATGTATGTATGTATGGCAACCTTAATTTATTTAGAACACAAACAGAACGAATAAAAGTACATTATAAATTACGTTACATTAGGATTACGATATGATACAAAGGTTCCTATGATAAATACCTTGGAATGTGTGTGTACAAACTTTAACGAATACAAACTGCAAAACAAACAAAGAGTCTAAAGCAACATTGTATAGGACCTGGAGGAGTGAATTAAAGTAAGAAAGATAAAATGGTCACTTACATGTATTTATATATATGGATACAAACTATATTCCAGAATTCAAGACTTTAAGGAAACGTAAAAAAGCAAGCAACCGTATTGACTAACTCCCATACAAAATACAAAACAAAAGACTACAAAAACAGCAATTAAAAAGGGGGGGGAGAATAAACAGGAAAAGTAGAACACTAACAACGACCATTATAAAATTTTACACTGTTAGATGGCCACATTTACACTTTTAAATGACCTGGTTATGTTTCTTGGCACCAACTCACTTTCAAGGAGGTCAAGGAGTTATCTGTTGTGGTATATAGAGGTGATGGACGAGAGAGAGAGAGAGGGAGAGAGGAGAGAGAGAGAGAGAGAGAGAGAGAGAGAGAGAGAGAGAGAGAGAGAGAGAGAGAGAGGACTGGATAATAACATACACTCATCTTACCTCTAAGTAGTATGTGTGTGTGTGTGTGTGTGTGTGTGATGATAACCTACATTCATCTTCACCTCGGAGTTACTCGTTTGGTAACCAGGGTAACGAACGCTCTTGTCGCTTCGTTTGTTTCTTGTCTCGTTATTGAGCTCTAGTTCGTTTTATTTGTATTAATTCATTTCATTAAGGCCAAGGAAATCTTTTTATTTTTTTTGTCTTCTTGTTTATTGAGCTCTTGTTCGTTTTATTTATATTTATTCATTTCATTAAGGCCAAGGAAATCTTTTTATTTTTTTTTGTCTTCTTGTTTATTTCGTCAAAGAGGAGGTTATATGATTGATTCGGTGTATTTGCTTGTTTGTTTTTTGACAGAAGTTAGGATATGGAACTAGACACAAAATTGTTTACTTCACACACACACACACACACACACACACACACACACACACACACACACACAATTGTTTATATATTACGTAGGCATGTCATCTGTCTGGTTGTGTGTCATGGTTGGAGGTCATTGCTCATACCAGTCTATCTAGTCAGCCTTTGTAACAAGTTCTGGTATTCTATCTAAAGGTTCCCATAAACCCTGAGTGGCACTGACAAACACATTGTACAAACTGGCTTGTGCTGTGTAGTTTGTGTGTGTAGGGGTAGTGTGTATATAGTTTGTGTGTATATAGTTTGTGTGTATATAGTTTGTATGTATATAGTTTGTGTGTATATAGTTTGTGTGTATATAGTTTGTGTGTATATAGTTTGTGTGTATATAGTTTGTGTGTATATAGTTTGTGTGTGTGTAGGGCAGTTTGTGTGTGTGTAGGGGTAGTTTGTGTGTATATAGTTTGTGTGTATATAGTTTGTGTGTGTGTAGGGCAGTTTGTGTGTGTGTAGGGGTAGTGTGTATATAGTTTGTGTGTGTGTATATAATTTGTGTGTATATAGTTTGTTTGTGTGTATATAATTTGTGTGTATATAGTTTGTTTGTGTGTATATAGTTTGTGTGTGTGTAGGGGTAGTTTGTGTGTGTGTAGGGGTGTTTGTGTGTGTGTAAGGGTAGTTTGTGTGTGTGTAGGGGTAGTTTGTGTGTGTGTAGAGGTAGTTTGTGTGTGTGTAGGGGTAGTTTGTGTGTGTGTAGGGGTAGTTTGTGGACTGTATAGAGGTCCACAAACTACCATCACAATCTGTACAAACTGCACTGTGCAGGGTTTTAGCTCAGTGCCACTGAACGTGTATGAAGCCCTGTATTTTAGTATTCATTTTTCTATTTACGTTTATTACAAACCCAACACCCTGACCATCACTCCCACCTCCATCACCCTTACAGCCTACACCATTACCCCTACCACCATTATTCTCATATATATATATACTGTATATATATATATATTCTTACTCAAATACATAAATACGTATATATAAATGAAAAAAATACATGTGTATAACCGTGATAAGCTGTATATGCATTCCCGTAAACAAGGTTGCAGACAAAGTTACATATATACGAGTAGGCGAGTAGGGACAACACTTGGCAAATTGTTTTAGATTGCACTATTTTGTGAACCCGCTTTTCGTTTATCTTTCCTTGCTCTCCTTCACTCTCTCTATACTCTCTATCCCCTCCCCTCTCTCTATACTCTCTATCCCCCTCCCCTCTCTCTCTTTTCTTACTTTCATTTGCGTACCTCCACCTCTTGGCATTTTCTTCTGTTCTCTCCTACCTCTCTCCTTCCCTCTCTCCTTCCCTCTCTCCCTTCCTCTCTACTCCTCTATACAGCTCTCAAATCTCTTTATTTATATATATTTCTTCCCCTCTACCCTATCCTCTCTTCTTCTCTCACTCCCTCACTCCCTTCTCTTCCCTTCCTTCTCTCCCTTCCTTCTCTCCCTTCCTTCTCTCCGTTCGTGTCCTCCTCTTCCTTATTCTCCTAACTCACTTCCCCTTTTCCCCTATTCCTTCTCTCTTTTCTCTTGCTCTCTTCACCTTCGGACCCACTATCATCCTCAACATTCATCCTTTCCTCCCTTATCTTCCTTCCCTACATCCTCAACATTCATCCTTTCCTCCCTCACCAATCCTTTCATTACATCCTAAACATTCATCCTTTCCTCAACATTCATCCTTTCCTCCCTCAACATCATTCCTACATCCTCACATTCATCCTTTCCTCCTTATCTTCCTTCCCTACATCCTCAACATTCATCCTTTCCTCCCTCACCATCATTCACTACATCCTCAACATTCACCCTTTCCTCCCTACATCCTCACTCCCATAGTTACTTTTATTCTTCCTCACAACTTTACTTCCTTCTCACTCTCCCATTCTTTTCCCTAATTTCCCTCGTCTTTTATCGTCCCATCTCTCCTTTCTACTTCTATCCTCTTCTCTATTACCTTCCCCTTCCCTTTTTACTCCTCTCTCTCTTCTCTATTACCTTCCCTTCCTATTCATATCCCCTTTCCCTTCTCTTTTACCTTCCCCTTCCCTTCCTATTCCTATCCCCTTCTCATTTACCATCCCTTCCTATCCCCTTTCCCTTCTCTTTTACCTTCACCTTCCTTACTCTTTCCCATCCCATATCCCCATCATTTTAACTTGTCCCCAATGTCACTATAATTAAGTAAAAACACCTACAATTTCCTCTCCCCAGCAATATTTAATACCATCGATGTGTTACGGATTCATATTTTTTTCACTCACTATTTTTTTTTTCCTTTTTTTTTATACATCTACTGTAGAGGTCTTTCCTATTCCTTTATTAATTAATTCACTCTGTCCACAATCTCTCTAGAACCATTTTATTTTCCTATTTTCTTATTCCCTTCGTGTTTTATTTTATCTATTGACATGTACACTCACTCCCTTTCCCCCACTCCCTATATTATGGTACTTACTTCCTCTATCTTAATCCCCCACTCCCCCTCCACTCCAATCCCCCCCCTACTCCACTCCCTCCCCGCTTCCCTTTTACACCCACACCCCTTCCATTCACCCCCTCCCTCCCTCACTCTGACTCTCACTACTACTACTACCACTACTACCACTACCACCACCACCACCACCACCATTCATACATCACCTACCCATACTCTATACACACTTCAATTGCTTTTCACTCCACTACACACACACACACACACACACACACAGACACACACCACACACACACACACACACACACACACACACACAGGTCGTCTGTTGATCCGTATATTGAATAAACAAGAGCGTGTTTGTTTGTGTGTGTGAGTGAGTGAGATTACGCGTGTTTTGTGTGTGTGTGTGTGTGTGTGTGTGTGTGTGTATGTGTGTGTGTGTGTGTGTGTTTGTTTTCGTATGTGTGTATTTATCAGCGTGGTTGGCATGTGTGTGTGTGTGTGTGTGTGTGTGTGTGTGTGTGTGTGTGTGTGAGAGAGAGAGAAAGAGAGAGAGAGAGAGAGAGAGAGAGAGAGAGAGAGAGAGAGAGAGTATTTTCGTTTGCATGTATTTGTCCGTGTGTTGGCATGTGTGTGTGTGTGTGTGTGTGTGTGTGTGTGTGTGTGTGTGTGTGTGTGTGTGTGATTTTGAATGGATGTCCTGACCCTCATGTGTGTGTGATTGATGACGTGTGTACTCTGTGTGTTTGTACTGTATATGTCTGGAGTAATCCTTTTTGTCCGTGTGTGTGTATGTGTGTATGTAATGCTTGTGTCGGTGTATGTGCGTGTAAATATAACTCTCTCTCTCTCTATGTGTGTGTGTGTGTATGTGTGGGTGTGTATGTGTGTGGTTCAGTGTATGTGTGCAGTTAATTTACATGATATTCATTCATGTGTGTATGTTGTTATTATCTCTCTCTCTCTCTCTCTCTCTCTCTCTCTCTCTCTCTCTCCTCTCTCTCTCTCTCTCTCTCTCTCTCTCTCTCTCTCTCTCTCTCTCTCTCTCTGGAAACGTATCCCACAGTACAAGATTAGCGAATAGGTGTACGCATACCTGGACGGATATACCTGTTGTACGAATTTATAATACCGTATCATCCCTGTATTTGTATCTATATGATTGATTAAAGTATCTGCCTTGTGATTTAAAAACAAACAAACAAAACATTACAATAAAATACTAACTTTTAATGTCCTCTAAGGTAAACATTTCTAAGGGATGGAAACAGAAGGAACTAAGAAAGAAAAGAAAATTATCACACATTTAAAATGAATGGGTCAATCTCGGGTTAATTTCCATGATTAAAGATTGAGTTACTTTTTGGGGTTACACTTCCCGTCTGGCTTTGTGTGGAAAAAACATACCCATATTAACTCCACACAAAATGTTAGCCCATTATTATAGAGAGTGTATGAGTGTAGATACCCACTATTATATTACGCTTAATTTGTTTTCTGATTCAACTACATGATAAGAACCTCACTTTCACTCCATGTAGAAATGTTAAATATGAATAATGACCAACGTAATGATGGAATTGTCCTCCGTTTATGTCCTTTTCTGAATTTGACAACTATAACAAATATAACTTTGTTCATCTTTTCCTTATTATGTTTTATATTATGTTTTATTATGTTTTATATTATGTTTTATATTATGTTTATATTATGTTTTATATTATGTTTTATATTATGTTTTATATTATGTATATAATATTATTATTATGTTTATATTCTGTTTATATAATGTTTATATTATGATTTATATTATGTTTTATATTATGTTTTACATTATGTTTTATATTAGTATTATTTACATTTAGGAATACAATATTACTTTGGTTCAGTTTCACACAACACTGTAGTTAATTAAAAACAAAGAAAAATATATATACATTTTACTCTGGTAGGGAATGTGTTGGAGAGTAATTCCACTGTGTTACTCCATCGCAAACCAGTTATAAAAGCACCCTCTATTTCATCTGTACCTTTTTTCCTTCTATTTCTTTCTTGTTTACTCTCCTTTCTTTCCATCTCCTCTACTATCGTGCCACATGTTCTTTTAGACGTACTGCGGTCTTCCTTTTTAATCTCTCTCTCTCTCTCTCTCTCTCTCTCTCTCTCTTACGTCAACTATCGGTCCAATCTTGATGAAAATGGGGACTTTACGACAGATGAAGAGCGAATGAGTAGTATCCTAAATACTTTCTTTGCATCAGTCTTTACTACAGAAAACCCGAACGATATACCAGCTGAAACAACAGTCCAAAACGAAAACACCGAAGTATTAAATAATATCA
>JAWZYT010003247.1:0-15000 GCA_034508575.1 Petrolisthes manimaculis | reverse complement strand
AGAGAGAGAGAGAGAGAGAGAGAGAGAGAGAGAGAGAGAGAATTAGGGGCGACCAGGTTAATATTTGGGACCTCAAACCATTATTAGCAATTTTCTACTCTTATTTATAAAGTATTGTCATTTCTTTTCTACAATCGCTATCACACACTTCAGAGAACATTAGTTTAATTTTTATAAAGTCAATGTTTTGCTAATTATACGACGTGTTATTGTACAATGACGCTCAACAATACAATCACGCAAATTTAAAATGTTCTTGAAAATTTTGTGCTGCGATACTATAGCAACGTGTTGGTGTTTATAATATTACTGGTGGTTCATGTGGTTCATTCCAATGGCTCACTTTCCTTCATCTAATACACGACTATTGATGGTGACTGTACAACATATGTGCCATTTTTGTCTACTCTTTTATCCTGCGAGCTGTGTGGTAAATTTCAGCCATAATTATGTACACTCTTGTAACTTTAACATTTTTATCTCTGCGGTCCAACTATCCAATACTTAATGGGGATACTTTGTAAAGCACTGGGAGTTATAGTTATTACAACTTCCATAGACTATACGAAAACCATCATTATGTATTCACAGTTTACCCTTAATTAATGAGATCTTCTGTAATCTCAGTGTTTCAGTGTTTGTCACAGCATAACCTCCAACAAGGTAATAGGTGTCTTCGAGTAGCCACACTGCGAGCCACCTAAGGCAAAGGCTCGCACCCGCCCCCCGTCCCCCTTTTACTTATAGGGGTGCTGCTGGTAAACCAAACAACAACAACAACAACAACAGTCTTTACTAACTCTGAAACTCTCTACATTCATTCGTCTTTCATGTTTAGCTTACTACTTCAATTTAGGTTACTAGGCATCTCGAACGAACGAAAATGAAGTCTCAGTAAGGGAGAAATATAAGATGGATGACAGTATTCCAGAGTTGACCAGTCGTGTGTGTGTGTGTGTGTGTGTGTGTGTGTGTGTGTGTGTACTCACGAATATATAAGCACCAAGGAAATAGTTACATTTTTGCCGCATTATAATGTAAGGCAATAGAGTTACTGTGAAACTGGACGCCACTAAATAAATAATGCAAACCATTATTTTATTCCCTCTCTAATAATGGAAAAATGTGGCCAAGAATCATATGATATTCAGTACTAATGGTTTTTACACAGAGTTGGAACGTCGTTACTTTAGAGGCAATGTTTATAAAAGAATTAAATCTGTAGTGGGACAAGTGGAATGTTTCTGATTCCTCAAATAAATTCAGCATAGTTTGGAGTAACCATTAGTCTCTTAACTAGAACACAAGAGTGTATTTATTTACGAAAGTAATCTGTTATGGGTGAACTGGAGGACTACTGATTCCTCCCTTGGTAGTTTACAGTCACTAAGAGGAAATATATAATGATTTCTCACTCACACATATACTGTATATATATATATATATATATATATATATATATATATATATATATATATATATATATATATATATATATATATATATATATATATATATATATATATATATATATATATATATATATATATATATATATATATATATATTTCCCCTATTAGTAACATCACTGTGATTTATATCCTGGGATAGTTTGGAAGTATCAGAAAGACTGTTCCAATTTACCAAAAAGATATTCTTCTCACTTAATTAAACCACTGTATCTTCACCCACCGGTATCTTTTTATTCTGCGGTAGACTGAAACAGTTGGTGGAATGAGTAGCATCTCTCCAACGCATCAATATATAATATATTATAAGACAGAGAAAAAAGATAAAAATACAGATCCCTTCCTTCCCCCCAGAGCTGCGGGCAGACCGAGGGAACAGCATAATAAAATAATATAGAGGGTGTTTCATAACTCGTTCACCAAATTTTAAGGATAAGTTGTATGGTGAAAATAATCTAATTTAATTATAAACATGCGTTATTTAGGAGATAAACGTCTATCACGAAATGTAGCAATACACAATTTTTATGAACATAATTAATTATATTAGACGATATATGAGCTTGTATCCTGAAGCCATGTACTGCCAGAACTAGTAATGGTACAACACTTGATTAACATTAACATATAGATTTGTCTAAGGGCACTTCGTACATTTTAATGGCGTGCAATATGTAGCTGCTACTTGTCATATATGTAGTGATAACCAGTGGGAGTTAATAACACGTCATCAACGTAGTCTGTGCCAGAATGTCCCACAGTGCAGCTCGTTTCAGCCATCAGGGTTTGTTTGTGTTGTTGATGGTGGTGGTGTGCCACAGGAGAAATGCAAAGGATTTGATGTTTCGTAAACCGTAACCATCCATCTCTTTCCCCTTCTCTCTCTCTCACAGTATTACCAGGACAGCAGTCACTACATTTCAAAACAGTCGTTTATCTTCTAAAAAACAAAACAAAAACCGCATGTTAAGAAATAAAGAATTATTTTTTTTTAGTTTTCATAATAAACCTTACCCTTAACACTCGGTATGAACTAAGCTAGAGAACACCTTACAAGAATCAGTATTATCTCTCCAACACAACAACAACAACAACAATATATATATATATAAACTAAGCCAAGAGTAGAATATAGATGAGTTCTTCCACCCCAGAGCTGCAGGGTTACTAGGCTAGGCAGACCAAGGATAAGTAAGTAAGTAACAACACAACTACACAAGTGGGAACGGTTTTGACACTTACCATTGAGATAAGCGTTATTGTCATCACTCATGTAATCATCGTAGAAGTCAGGAATGTCGTCTGGAAAGAGTGAAGAAGAGGGAACGGCGTTAGTATTGACGATGTGGTGGGTGGGGGATGGAGTGGGAGGGGGAGGGGGAGGGTGGGAGAGGGGGATGGAGTGGGGATGGAGGGGGAGGGAGGGGGAGGGGGATGTGGTGGGTGGGGGTGGAGTGGGAGGGAGATGTGGTGGATGGGGGTGGAGTGGAAAGAGGATTGGGTGAATGGGAGGAAGTGGGACGGATGGTGATGAGGTGGAGGATTGGTTAGAGGTGATTGGGTGAAGGAAGTGGTTGAGGAAATTGGTTGGGTTTAGGGAATAGTTAGGGGTGATGGGGTGAGGAGTGGTTAGGGGTGATGGGGTGAGGAGTGGTTAAGGGTGATTGGGGTGAGGAGTGGTTAGGGGTGATTGGGTGAGGAGTGGTTATGTAAGTGTCAGATGGAGGTGTTAGAGGTTAATTGGTTGATGAGTGGCAGTGGTTAGGTGAGTGGGATGATAGTAGTAGTAGTAGTAGTAGTAGTAGTAGTAGTAGTAGTAGTAGTAGTAGTAGTAGTAGTAGTAGTAATAGTAGTAGTAGTAGTAGTAGTAGTAGTAGTAGTAGTAGTAGTAGTAGTAGTAATAGTAGTAGTAGTAGTGGTGGTGGTGGTGGTGGTGGTGGTGGTGGTGGTGGTGGTATTAGTGGTGGTGCTAATAGTAGTAGTGGTGGTGGTGGTGGTGGTGGTAGTAATAGTGGTAGTGGTGGTGGGAAAGGATAAAGAAGAGAATTAAAAGTTGTCTTGGTATTTTGGGAACTGGTTTGGGGGGCTAGTTGGTAAGGGAGGGGGGTTGGTAGGGTAGGAGGATTGGCAGGGAAGGGAGGGGGCGAGTGAGTGTGAGGGATCCAGCAAAAGGGGTAGAAAATGGTAAAGTAAATACTCCTGAAAGTGACGATGGCTGTGGTGATGGTAGTGGAAGTGGAATGCAAAGGAAATCAAACTGCAGCAGACCCATTTGGTAATTAAGAGGCTGTTTGGGACTATGTTACTCACTACTGGTTAGGTTAGGTTAGGTTAGGTTAGGTTAGGTTAGGTTAGGTTATAGGTTAGATTAGGTTTGGTTTGGTTTGGTTAGGTTAGGTTAGGTTTGGTTATAGGTTAGGTTAGGTTAGGTTAGGTTAGGTTAGGTTAAGTTTTAGTAGAATATTGGAAGACTGAGGTGGTGGTGGTGGTGGTGGTAGTGGAAGTAAAATAGTAGTTTTAGTGGTGGTGATAGTAGTGGTGATAGTGGAGGTGGTAGTTGGGGTGGTGGTGGTGGTAGTGGAGGTGATAGTGGTAGCGATGGTAGTAGTGAAGATGCTAATGATAGTGGTAGTGCAGGTAGTAGTGATAACGGTAGTGGTAATGGTAGTGGTAGTGGAGCTAATAATAGTAATGGTAGTGGTAGTGGGGGCAAAGAAAGGGTCAGTATTACAATAAGGATTTTGGTTATATCAATGGGGATAGTGTTTGTGGTGAGGGATAAAACAAAAATATATATATATACAGTATAGGTTATAGGGTTAGCAGTACTGTAGTGGTGATGGAGGTGGTAAGTGAGGGAGAGGAGGAGGAGGAGGAGGGGGGGGGTGTGAGGAAAGGAATAATAATAATAATGATGAACCTGGACAAAAAATAATCTACAATACAACAAAAAAAATGTCTGAGTGATAGAATTGGGTTAGGTTAGGTATTACTTATTGATCTGAAAGTAAGTCTAGGAGTAATGGGAAGAGGTAAGATGTAGATACTCACAGAACACACTTACTCTAAACTGGCTGGGTCGTGGGTAGAGGATATAATACTATTGGTAAATGAGTGCCCCTTGATTCCTCCAAAGTATGCCACGAAACAGGACTAGATTAACGTATATAAAGTTTAGTAGCCTGTTGTTTGGGATATCTTGGAGGAATCAGTTGCTCCATATTTTCCAACACTGTACTATCCCCTTCATTAAGAGAAACCAATCGTGACTGACTGAAGGGATGGAGAGGTGAGATATTGATGTGCTAGTAAATACTGTACAGGAATGGGAGGAAGAGCCAGATAATAAGTCTCGTCCGCTTCCACATGAGGTCAGTGTAATAGCTTGGCCTGTGTGTGTGTGTGTGTGTGTGTGTGTGTGTGTTGTGTGTGTGTCGTAGAGTACAGTAAGTGTGTCGTGTACATCATCCACACCTATATAATCAACTGTGAACTATTACCTCGTTTACAATTCCGACCAATGTCAGGTGTGTTGTGTAAAGAGTAAACAAAATCTTCACAGACCAACCTTTGTGTTTACATTGACCTCTGGTGGTAACGGACACGACTTTAGAATATGATTTTACAAGGACGAGGTATAGACACTACTCAAAACAACACACTTACTCTATATTATGTGTTGTCAGGAGAACTATGTAACCAGACAAACGCCACTGACTGACTTTTAATTAACTTACAGCCAGCGTTGCTAAGACTCCATCCGTCTTGTGATTGACTAAAAATTCTTGACGACATATTATATTCATTTACTTTGTTTGAGACTGAGAGTGTAACAAGACCATATACTTGGCCTGAATGACCCTGTAGGACGAGCGATTTGTTAGAGAACACCATAAATACATTTTCTTTTGTTTATGACAATGAATTATTAAAACTATGTTAAGAATAATTATTGTTAAGCAAGACATATCGTATAAGAAAGTTTATGTTATTAAGTAATAGTTTACAATGAAGTATGTGAATAATTATACACATTATATAAAAGACATATACAGTACTGCAAAACGATAAATGCAGCAAAACAACTAATGATAGATGGACGTAAACATTATATCTTAATAATAAAAAAAAAAATAATAATAATAATAATACGGTACTAATAATAATAGTAATAATAACTTTGCCTTAATAGCATCATATATTTATGGAAGGAGCCGTATAATATGTATAGTCACAATCCCAAGTTACGACACTCCCTCGGCCGGTAGGATATCAAAGCCAAGAATACAGATAAATAGGCAGATAATTCAGACAGACTGGAGTAACACATCCTGACCTGTACCGAAGCTCTGTCGAGGTAGTCATACTCCAAAACCTTTACTCCCGTGGAATAATACGACGAGCACATGAAGGATATTTTCATTGCAAAATATGATACTTTGGATCTTGATATAACAGGTACTCCTATAATTATTGCATGAGCATATTATGACAAACCACCAGGGCAGAATTCAAACCACAGCTTCTAATAATCTTCATACAATGTGGTGTCTCATGGTTGGATGTTGGATTGTAGGTAGACGCTTTATCTGAAACTTAATTACTCAGCAGCTCTGGCCTCGACTTCTTACCAGCCATGGTGGTGTTGACATTTTGGATTGTGACTGTACATTTAAACTGATCTATTTTACATATGTAATGTGTACTTATATATATCATACATGCAGGTAATTTACCTCTATAATATATGAAACTGATGTTCTGTATCTATATTATATTAAAACAGACTCAGCTCTATAATATAATTAACTGATCTCGCGGAATATTTTATTAAACCAAACTGCTGTAGTTTTAAGTTCTATTAAGTTGATTTTGCAGTTATTCAACCAAATACAGGCAAATTATACAAGGTTAAGAAATTATTCTCCACCTTTGAGGAATAAGCTTCTTGGAATAAGTTTCGTGGAATAACCTCGGCAAAATTCCCCGATCTCCAAAGCCAGCAGACGAAATTCCACGAAACGGTTTTGCTGAGACGCCGCGACCCTGGAACCCAACCACTGGAGCAGAGAAGGTGACATTATGGACAGTCACTCACACAAATTCGCAGTACATCAAGCCTTAAGGCACTGTTTGGCACCCCAGGCATGAAAGTGTCGGGTTCAAGTTGTAACTTGAACTTGAACCCGACACTTTTCACCACGACCACTGTTATGCAGACGGTGTGAATACGTGGTTCATAGTGCCTCGCGTGTTGTGCCATAGTGTATCGTACTGCAAGGGTGCAAAATTTATACGATCTTTACAATCACGAGCAATTGTTCCTTTACCCCCGCCCCCCCCCCCTCCTCCTTCCCTACAGCGAACGTGAAGTCGAAGTTGAGGTTAGAGAAGGGCCAGATCTGTTGGGTACGACTATCAATGCTTCATGGCGTCATCGAGGTTCACACATCTCCACTACCAGCAACTCTCTTGTTATTATGAAGCGTTGTCGATCTCCCATGAACCTTGGCAGTGTTGGTTCGTCTAGACACTTCCTTCTCCAACCACTACTTTCACCTCACTCTTGTTCCAGACTGTATATTCAGCGTTGTCAATCAGGTGTCTGTCCCGAAGTTCAAAATGTCACAGTATCTTAGCACGACATGAAGGAATGGAGGAGGAAACCAAGCAGGCAGGTGTGTGAGGTCGGTCGGTGTCAGACATACTGGGAAAGGTAGAGAAGAAAGGTAGGAGAAGGGAGGGGAAAGATAAGGTGGGAAGGAGAATGGTAGGGGAGGGGAGAAGAAAGGTAGGAGAAGGGAGGGGAAAGATAAGGTGGGAAGGAGAATGGTAGGGGAGGGGAGGAGATAGGTAGGGGAGGGGAGGAGATAGGTAGGGGAGGGGAGGAAAAAGGTAGGGGAGTGGAGGAAAAAGGTAGGAGAGGGGAGGAGAAAGGTAGGAGAGGGGAGGAGAAAGGTAGGGGAGTGGAGGAAAAAGGTAGGGGAGGGGAGGAGAAAGGTAGGGGAGGGGAGGAAAACGATAGGGGAGGGGAGGAAAACGGTAGGGGAATGGAGGAAAACGGTAGGGAAAGGGTGGAGAAAAGTATGGGAAGGGAAGGGAGAAGAAAATGGTTGGTTGGTATGGAAGAATGTGCTACTCTAAAGTGAAATGCTAAACCCCAGACAGACACTGGATTGACAATAACGCTGCATGAACCACGACTTTGTGTGCACGACTGTCCGTCTCCATCCGAGGCCTGAAACTCCGAGAGAAACTTGGTCCTTCACTTCACACACACAGAGAGAGTTAACTTTACCTCGACCTTTGACTGTGCCGGAGAGAAAGTGAACATTCGAAACTTGAGTGGTGAAGGAATGAGGTGAGTCTATCTTTTAACATAATATTTAGAAGTGGGATTTTATCTGAGATTGTGAGAGATTTGGTTCTACAATTTTGTCCTCACACACCTGGATCTCTCATTGTGCCAAAGGGAGTGAGAACATACATACAAAATGACACTATTTGGAATACACAGGTGAAGACATCAAGTAGGTTTCTTGCCTTAAAATTAATTCCTCACTTTCCACAATATTGAAGAAAAAAACAGACAATTTATTAATCATGATCACAAGTCTAAAATATTTCACGCTATTGTTCTATCTAATGTGGCAAACAGGAAGATGAGAACATATAATTACACGTAGGTCTTTAAAGGGACTATCATTCGTGACAGTTAAAGGTGATACTTACTTAGGAAACGTTAGTGAAAAGGTTATAGGTGATAATGAGTCAGTAATATAAATAGACTTTAGACTTTTGGCTGCTCTTAATAGGAGAGTCTGTTGGACGAATTGGATGGCTACTGATTCCTCCAAACTATGCCAGGAAATGGACGACCTCAGGCACCAGTGGAGGAATCAGTAGTGCCAATTTACCGTGAGCAGATTCCTCTTCTCTTTAGGAACTTGGAATGGTTTAGGTAAGTGAATCAGAAATCTGAATGTTAAACCTGAGGGTAAAATAACGAGTAGAGTGACACCATCTATTAAGTGGGAAATGTTGTGTTGGTAAATCTGGGGCAAGTGAATCCTCCAAACTATTCCCAGCAATAGAACACCATTATTTTTGCTCATCTGGTCCTGTTTCCTGGCATAAATTGGAGGAATCAAGGCACTCCAATGTACCAAAAAAGAATTACTCCCTTAAACCAGACATACGTTGAGTAGGAAGGGTAGTGGTGGAGGGGCTAACTAGGAGAGGGGGAGTGCTGGAGGAGTAGTAAGTAGCTATAGGGGGAGGGAGTGTAAAGGGGAGGTAGCTAGCAGGAGAGGGTAATAGGGAGCTTGATAAGGGGCAGGGGGGCTCAAATATTATAAAAGGGTTATGAAGGGAAAGAAGGAAAAGGTAGGATGGGTAAGGAAAGGAAGAAAGGAAAATGGAAGGGATATGTAGACCATAGAAAGGTAGGAGGAGGAGGAGGAGGAGGAGGAGGAGGAGGAGGAGGAGGAGGAGGAGGAGGAGGAGGAGGAGGAAGAGGAAGAGGAAGAGGAAGAGGAGGAGGAGGAGGAGGAGGAGGAGGAGGAGGAGGAGGAGGAGGAGGAGGAGGAGGGGGAGGAGGAGGATGAGGATGAGGAGGAGGAGGAAGAGGAGGTATAATGAAGAGGAACGGTACAGTGACGATGGGAAGGGGGTGAGGTATGGGGTAGAGAAAGGGAGATGAGGGAAGGAAAGTGTATTGGGGGAACAGGTGTTGGGGTGAGGGGGGTGAAGGGAAGGGGGAGGAGGGAGTGATGGAAAAGTGCTATGGATGTGTGGGAGATACGGTACTGTGCATGATAAGGAAAAATGTGTGTGTGTGTGTATGTGTATGTGTGTGTGTGTGTGTGTGTATGTATGTTATGTGAGTGTGTGTGTGTTTGATGTGTGTGTGTGTTATGTGTGTGTGTGTGTGTGTGCGTATGTGTGTGTGTGTGTTATGGGTGTGTGTTATGGGTGTGTGTGTGTATTTATGTATATGTGTGTTTGTATGTATCTATGTATGTATGTGTGTGTGTGTATGAGGTGCACACATGCGATGGATGCAGGTGTGTCGACAATGCATCACATGAAAGAAGAGAAGTCCCTTATAGTTAGGCCATGACGATAACCATTATTATTTTTATACAACAATGACTCCACGAAAGTTATTAATATCGATCATGCAGCCATCGTTACTCTAGGACTAAAATTATGTTCTCTACCACCACCAATACCACCAGAGGTCAGTGTAATTGCTTAGTTTGTGATAAGTAAATAAAAACTGAACACACAAACAAACAAAGAAATTAATAAGCCATGTGATGTCAGTGTCATTGCTTAGTTTGTGATAAGTATGCAAAAACTGAACACACAAACAAACAAACAAATGAACAAGCCATGTGATTACAGTGTCAGTGTCATTGCTTAGTTTGTGATAAGTAAGCAAAAACTGAACACACAAACAAACAAAAAAAAAACACAAACAAGCCATGTGATTATACAGTGACCTTTGGTGGTGAGTTAGAACACGACTTTACTGCCAGTACTGTACATGTGTAGAGTTTAATATTATTGTTATCGTCACGACCTGTACCAGTGACTTGTCTTTCCATATCGTCACCCTCATAAACAATTGGCACAAGTCATTTTTTCGTCGATTTCTGGATTATTATGGTGGAAGAAAAAATAGTGAAAGTATATTATAATAAAATAACTTGTGCTGTTTGTTTGTTTGTTTATGAAGGTGTTGCTTTGATCCTGAGACCTGAGTAAAGGGAACAACAATACATAGAAACATTAATGTTGTTATTATACAATTTGGGTCATTTTAAATAGATAAAACTTAAAACTTTTGAGATATTAAACATAGGAACAGACTTTATCGATAACGTTCCTGAACTGTTGCTTCTTGAGGCTTTTAGACTGGCAAGAAGTACAGTTAAAACGTTGTCAATAATTAAACATTTATAATATATAATAATTACATAGATAATATTATATAAAAATCTTACTCAAATATTGTTTACTTAATATTGTTTCAAATATTATTGTTTCAAATAATATTGTTTCAAAATACAAAAAATATTGACAAATAAGCAGGGAAGCGTATTCATGGAACTTACCGCAATATAATAATGTAAATTGCAATAAAATGCTGTTCAAAAAGCGAAAATGTTGTCTAAGTTAGATTAAAAAACCTTTCACACATTACTTACTAACCACAATGGAAATAGTTAAAATATTGTCAGGAAGCAAAAACCTTATCAGTTAAAATTTCTCCTCAATTTTGACCGTGTACATTTTACTAATATAATCTGTTCGTAATCATTATTAACATATAATATTAATTAATCATGCATTCAATGAAGATTACATTGTCAGCTCACATGCAGAGGTAACGTGGTGTTTAAATTAATATCATGCAAACGTGCAAGAATCATACTCATATCATTATGCTATTAGTAATTATATTGACTCTTGATATTGATGGGATTAAAATGATGATGTCGGTGTGTTGAATTAAAACATTATGATGATTTCCTCCAAACTCTATACCACTAAATATATGATAAATAAATGACGTACAGTTGATGTCATAGGAAACAGACACACTCATAACAGAATCTTTCATTGAACACAGGGAAATAGGATGATGAGACGTTGTGAGTAGAGGCAGGTCCTGTTATATATATACTTTTAATTGAAGTGTATCTGTTTCATGTGTTCACAACTGTACATACATACACTCTATAGGGAATAACGTCATATCGGCTGCCACCAGAGGTCAGTATAATACGTATAGCTTTATTATTCATACATACATACATACATACATACCGGTACATACATACATGAATAAGGAGTCTATGTAATAAGTGTCAAGTTCTCACGAGAGCAATGTTTGTCTCATATAAATAGTAAACAAAAACTCCACAAGTAAACAAACCATATGGGGCTACGAACACGACTTTTGTCCTTGAGTGTACATACAGTGAGGTACTACTTAATTAATGTTTCTAGGCAAAGTTTGGAAAATTCTGTCAAGTTCAATTAGCCTCCGTGATAATATCCGTTTAAGGGGAGAACTTTTTTGTGGTAAATTGGATGGCCGCGGATTTTTCCAAACTATGTCAAGAAACAAACAAACAAACAAACAAACGCCGTCTATGTTACTAAGAGGGGATTATTATTAGTTAGGTGGAATCAGCAGCCCTCCAATTTCACCATTAATTAATTAAGAGAGTACCTGTATCCTATTTTAATTAGTTAAACTTTTTGGCTACACTTTAATACTAATAGTAACATGGGACGAACCATAGACAGACAGACTGATATTCTTTGTTTACGTTCTGACTATTTATCTTTTACCTTAGGGATTAATTGAGAGAGAGAGAGAGAGAGTGAGAGAAAAAGAGAGAGAGAGAGAGTGAGAGAAAAAGAGAGAGAGAGAGAGTTCGAAAAGATAGCTATAAAGAATGAAAGAGTTACATACATAGATAGATACATAAATATTGACACAGAATGACAAAGAGACAAAGGTTAATAAGAAAGTTTAGTGCGAGTTTGAAAGGTAAGAGAAAAGTCATGAAAAAATCTAGAAAGGAACAATGAAATAAACTCAAAAATGTTAAATCACTTGAGTTCTCATAATTATATTCTACCTTCACCTCTTTACTAACTCCCAAATTTCCATCTATTTATCCATCTATCTATCAATCTATAATTTTACACACACACATACACACACACACACACACACAGACACACACACACACACACACACACACACACACTACAAACCCCGACACTACACCACGGATTTGTGTGTCCAACTGTACATCAGCGTCCAATTTCAAACGAACCCCAGGGGCACCACATATATACTCTCTCTCTCTCTCTCTCTCTCTCTCTCTCTCTCTCTCTCTCTCTCTCTCTTCTCTCTCTTCTCTCTCTCTCTCTCTCTCTCTCTCTCTCTCTCTCTTTTTTTTTTTGGGGGGGGGGGGAGGGGTTGGGGGGTCGAATTTGAGCGTATATTCGGGGCCAAAAATTATGTTACAGCCGTCCATACATAAACAAGGTTAGTAATTATTGTCTGGGTGATAACCATATATATACCATATACATACAAAACACCACTGGGTATACAATTGCATGTGTATGTATATATGTATGGTATGTTAGGTGAGCACAACAGCGATAGAGTACACATGTGTATTATACCATTTAATGACTGAGATTGATAAGGCCCCATGTTTACAGTGTACAGTACTGAGCATAAATTCCATATACTGTAACAGTGGCACGATTTTGTCCTCCTGTGATGTGGGAGTGTTTGGTTGGTGTGACAAAAGGAGGAAACAGGGGAGAGAACAAGATGACTGAAGCGCATGTAGGCAGGGGATATACATGGGAGGTGGATACGTTATGATATGCAAAAGGTTGGTTGGTGTGACAGAGAAACAGGGGCGAGAACATGGAGTAAAATAGGATGTAGGCAAGGGATATATAGGAGGGAGGTGGATACAGTATGATATGCAAAAGGTTGGTTAGTGTGAGAGGGGAGAGAACAGGTTGGGGTGACAGTGTATGATGTAGGCAGCTAGGGAGAGGAGGGAAATGAATACGCTATGATATAGAAAAGGTTGGTTGGTGTGAGAGAGGAGAATGTAAGTAAGGGACAGGAGGGAGATAGAGACGTTATGATCCACAGTGCCGACCCCCTGAGAGTAGCCTACAGCCCAAAGAAGAGGACAGGGAAAGAGCGTCATGAATATCCCAACCAAAACATAAAGAAAAGAAATGGACTCGGGGAAGTGGTCACCATATGAGTAGAAATGATAACAGATGGACAGTCCAGCGAGGCGGCCCTGATGTGGAAGGAGAAAAAAAGTAAATATAATTAAGAACCAGTACTCTCTACCATTCATGACAACTGGATAATTAAGGGGAAACATCCTTTTCTTGACAAACTGGAGACTTCTCGCTCCTACAAACTATGCCAACAAACAACAACACTTATACTGAGAGAATCTGTTTGGTAGCATATAGCTTGGTGGAACCCTTAGACTCAACCAAAACAGACGGCCTCTATAACTTCGAAACATGCACTCTACCATTATCTTTCTATTATTTTCCTTTTTCAAGCCACAATTTGTCCTCCTTAAACCTTCATGGGTCTCAGCATCTCGAAAGAAATTAGACATGATTATTGGTCTCTCTCTCTCTCTCTCTCTCTCTCTCTCTCTCTCTCTCTCTCTCTCTCTCTCTCTCTCTCTCTCATTCATTATAGACAGAACTTTAGGCCCCAACTGTACGTGAATGGGTGACAATATTTATGGCCAACTGTAATACCATCTTTACAAAATTATCGGGTGAAAGTTTAACGACCCGACAAATGGAGTGAAACGCATTTAAGATTATGCATTAGAGAGAGAGAGAGAGAGAGAGAGAGAGAGAGAGAGAGAGAGAGAGAGAGAGAGAGAGAGAGAGAGAGAGAGAGAGAGAGAGAGAAAAAAAAGAGAGAGAGAGAGTTTGTGTGTGTGTGTGTGTGTGTGTGTGTGTGTGTGTCTGTTATTGAGAGAATTTGACGACTACTGATTTCTACAGATTCGTCCAAACTGCACTGAAATACAGATCCTTTATCTCTCTCTCTCTCTCTCTCTCTCTCTCTCTCTCCTCTCTCTCTCTCTCTCTCTCTCTCTCTTGCTTTTAAGCCATTCCATAAATCCAGGCTTTCACTTCTTTGTCGAGCACAATGTGATTATCGTAAACTTAGGAGAGAGGCGGTGAAACTTACGACCTCTCTCACTCTCTCTCATTCTCTCTCTCAGTCTCTCATTCATTCTCTCTCTATCTCTCTTTCTCCTATCATTCATTCTTTCACTTCCATCCCCTTCTTACGCTGTCTCTCTTCATCAAACATGCTGACTCTCGCTCCTGTCTCTCATTCATTCTCCCTCACTCACTCTCATCCATTCTTTCTTTACACACCCACCCACACACACACACACACACACACACACACACCACACACACACATACACACAAGCTGAGGATGATACGAATGGAGGTATGTTTGTAAGCAATATATTGTCAGGTTGTCAGACAATATATTGTCAGGTTGTCAGATATATGGAGAGAGAGAGAGAGAGAGAGAGAGAGAGAGAGAGAGAGAGAGAGAGAAAGAGATATAATACTATTCACTCTATTGTATGTTAAGACAAATGGTCACACTAGAGTAATTCCATCATCATCATCATCATCATCATGAGACGAGTAGAAGTCAAGTCAAGTCAAGTCAGGTCAGGTTAAGTTAGGTCAGGTCAGGTCAGGTCAGGTCAGGTCAGATGTAGTCAGGACACGAGGTGATAAAGAATATATATAGTAGTGTTGGCCAGACTCCAGGACTCCAGGGGTGACTCCAGATAAAACGCTACGCTACTCAACATTTACATAGACCCTTATTTCACTCACTCACTCACATAGCTCCTTATTTCACTCACACACTCACTCTCTCAAGACAAAACGCTAC
>JAWZYT010003246.1:0-32095 GCA_034508575.1 Petrolisthes manimaculis | reverse complement strand
GGACCTTTTCAGAGGAACTTGGCTCATTCCACGCCTCCCTGGAAAGCAGAACACGGACCCTGCCCCTGCCCCTGCCCCTACCCCTGCCACATCTTACTCTGCCTTCAGTTTCCTTCGTCTCTCTCCCTTCGTTATCGTTTGTCTCCCTTTTCCACCCCACCACTTTTACTCGAGATGGAATGGTGAAAGGGTAGAACAAAATAATGTTAACCAAGGCGACCTTGGGAATGAAGAGAAATAATCCTGGTTAATCCTGGCTATTCTTGTGCTTCATATTTTTGTAGCATGCATTAACATCCATTAAAATACTGAATAAACAAATCTCTCACGCAGTAAATCAAACATAAGTACAGTCCACGGAGAGTTAATCTAGTGAAGAATAAGTTATACGGACATTTTTCAAAACAATAACAGAAACTGAGGACTGTCCAAGTTGTGAATGGTCTGAGGAGGGAGGGAAGTCAAAGGAGAGGTGTAAGGTTTCACGAACTAATTACACGGTGGAGTCGCATTCAGGAAATATTGAATGTTGCCCGAAATTGAATAGGTAATTGGTATGGATTCTACCCGCCAGAGGGACACAATTACACTCCAGGAAAAAAATAAAAAGAGGTATGGCTCCCGTGATTAATATCCAGTGGTAGTTTCGACTGAGCCTGAATACCAGCCTCCCTTGCAATCAGTCGGACCATTTATATATATATAATATTAACTGTCACCTTCCTTTATATATCATCTGCCTAAACCTGCTGATACTCACCCATATATATTCAGTTACTCCATAATTCCTATATGACTTGTGTACTTGTGTTTGTATAAGTCTGTAAGGATATTTTTTTCGCTTTATTAGCCTGCATGTCATTCGTTCATAATTCTTGTCTTCATCTTTTTTTATATATCATCCTTCTCTCTTTTCCCTGTCTACCTCAACCCCACCTTCACCCTTCAACCCGTTCCCCCCACGACACAATCACGTCCTCACTTCACTCATAAACCAGCTGTCATACGCCTGTGATAAACCTTCAAGCCTTGTTGCCATAAGGGAGATAGTGGGGGGACATGTGGGGAGAAGACGACGTGGGTATTACAGTACTTGGGAACGGGGGAATAGCGAGGAACAGTAAGTAAGGATAGGACTGACTTTTAGGATGAGAAGGTATAATGTAAATGGGAAGGAATGAAAGAAATAAAATGAGTGAGGGCAGTTAGGACGTTACAGAGGGGAAAATATAGATGTTGAGGGGAGGAGAACCGTGGCATCATGTACAGTTCAGAGCGTCACGTACCTCACGCTCTCCTGCCCAGTCTCAAAAAGTTACCAAAAAAAAAAAAAAATAGAAAATAGATTATGAAAACTGAGAGGTCCTATGTTCTAGGGGTAACAAGGAGGAGGACGGCAGTGAGTGTTGGAAAACATTAAGAAAAGTGAAAGTAAAGCACTCCTGTTCGCATGGTAGAGAGAGGGAGGAACTAGTCTCGTTAGGAGGAGAAGAAAAGAACTCTTGTTTGGAAAAGAGGAAAGCCACCACCACTCTCGCCAGTTGAAGGGGAAGGACCCGTCTGGTGAAAGGGCGAAGGCTTTCACCTCGAAGGAAGGGGAAAAACTCTCACTTCACTGTAAAGGGGAAGTACACACTCACCGGAGGAAGGAGAAGGCAGTGCGTTAATGGAAAGGGGCGAGGGTTCGAGTCCAAGGCAATACAAGTAACTTTTAAAGGAAAGGAAAACCCAAGTTGAAGATGAAGGAAGGATTAATTCAGCTGGGATGGTCGTTCTAGGATGGTTGTATATACTATAATTTATCTTCCATTGAAAAAACTTTAGTCTAAATTGCTGCTCAAAGACACTCACTAAATGTTACTACTTTTGCAATCGTTAATTTGTATCCACGCTTGCTTTGATTTTTTTATATATCACTAAACGATATCAAACAAATTTTATCTGAATAAACAGTGAAACTAGTCCAGCCCATGACACGTCAGGCGAGGGGTTTATAAGATTCACTCAAACGACTCATTGCTATTATACTGATGCAGACATTTTAATCATGACTGTACATGTAGCAAAATTTCATGAGTTACAATGGAAATGAAACCTGACAAGTGACAACAGTGTGGGTCGCACAAGGATACCTATTCGGCTAACAGGGCAGAAAAGGAGTAGGAGGTTAGGGTTGGGGCTGGAACTATGGATGTGGTTAGGGTTGAGGATGTGGTTGGGGCAAGGGCAGGGGCTGGGGCTGGCATTGAGGTAGGGCTGGGACTGGGACCGATGTTAGGGTTGGGGCTGGGATAGGGACTGGGTTAGGGGCAGGAGTAGGTGCTGGAGCTGGGGCTGGAGGGAAGGACAGGGATCAGTGCACTAAGTTTACAATGACACTTGCCCAGAAGCCCCCGTCGTAAACCCTGCGAGAGGCCCGTGTTGAGCTGCTGGTTAATGTCCGCCTTCCAGGTTACGCCACTCGGCATATTCTGACAAAGGTGGCTACAGCGATGGAGTCATAATAATGGTGATGAGAGTCTTCCCTTTAACTCTGTACTCAAAACTAAACAATTCATGGCGAGATTCACTTAATCTATTAGTATCAAGTAATTCTGTCTGAAATAAGTATTCTCAAAAATGGCAAATCAGATATCAACAAAATTTTCACTGTGGGCTGATCATAATTCAACAAACTGTCACTCTCACATTTTCCCTTAGATTTTACACCGCTTTTATTTGACTCGTCCTTTTCTCTCTGTTCATTATCATCACGCATCTGTTTTCTTTCCCTTATTAGGTACCAGTGTATTTATCTCAAGCTTCGAGCATCACATCCCTTTGATAAAAAAAAAAAAAAAACTCTACCAGCACCTCGCCTCTTCTTTTTCATATTTCGCCTCCTGCTCTTCCTTCCTTTCCTTCTACCTTCTACACATCCTTCTCCCCTTCTCCTAATGTTTTCTACCTTTCCTCATACCTCAAACACATCCTTCTCCTCTTCTCCCTCCTCCACATCCTTCTCCTCTTCTCCCTCCTTCTAACCTTTCTTCCCCTCCTCTTCCACACTCTCTCTCTCTCTCTCTCTCTCTCTCTCTCTCTCTCTCTCTCTCTCTCTCTCTCTCTCCTATAAGGCATACGCACATAATCCTCTCCTTTACTTGGGCTGATATTAATCCTGACCCCATGATTATATTCTCCCCTTGCCTCCATCTCTCTCTCCCTCAACTGAAAGGGGAAGTAATCTCACTAGCTCAGTCATGGAGATGGGGGCGGGGGGGGGGGGGGGGGGGGGGGGGGGGGGGAGGAAAAAAATGATAATCTCGAGTCTGCCCCCAACCCCCCCCGTCCCTCTCCTCCTCACCCAAGGCGGCACAATGAATCTTGACTAATACCGTGTCGGGGGAGGTGAGGTGCGCCATTTACGATACTTACACGCAAAGCAAAAATATCAAGGCGAAGGAGAAGGGAGAAGAAGGGGGAAGGGGGGAGTGAGGGAAAGAAGAGGGGAGACTTCACGTGTAAACATATCAGAGAGAGAGAGAGAGAGAGAGAGAGAGATTAGGGAATACATAATATATTATTATTACCTTTCACACCGGTTTTTACATTAGTATTTGCACTATTCACACTGCATATTCAAAAAGCAGTATATATATATATATATATATATATATATATATATATATATATATATATATATATGTCTTAGTTAAATATGACGAAAGAGAGAGATAATGGTAGCCAAGATAATGGGATTCTGAAAATGTGAAGACGATGCGCGCTGATAAAAGGAGGGATAAGAAGACAGCATGATGATTTTGAGTGACACACGTGGAGGGAAGAAGGAGAGGCACTCACATTAAGACAGCCAAGATACAGAT
Source organism: Petrolisthes manimaculis (assembly GCA_034508575.1). Lineage (NCBI taxonomy): Eukaryota > Metazoa > Arthropoda > Malacostraca > Decapoda > Porcellanidae > Petrolisthes > Petrolisthes manimaculis. The sequence continues at coordinate 28,232 of JAWZYT010003246.1, read as the reverse complement.
GGGGAAAAGAACCAGGCCAGGGCAGGGCACGAAGAGAAGGAGCAGGAGGAGGAGGTGGTGGGGGTGTAAGAGGAGGAGGAGGAGGTGGTGGGGGTGTAAGAGGAGGAGGAGGAGGTGGTGGGGTGTAAGAGGAGGGAGGAGGAGGAGAAGAAGGTGGAGGAGTTGGAGTAAAGGAGAGGAAAGACGAGGTGAGGGGAGGAGGTGGAGGAGGAGGGAGGTGGAGGAGTTTGAGTAAAGGAGAGGAAAAGACGAGGTGAGGGAGGAGGACAAGTAGGAGGAGGTAAAAGAGACGAAAGATGTGGAGGAGAAGAGGATGTGTAGAGAGACTGAAAATGTGAGGGAGATAGAACTGGAGAAAATTTATTTTATTTCAGGATAAAAGAGTACCGCCCTAGGCCTGCCAGACCCTGTAGAACGAGAGAAAAGGTGATAGAAAAGTGGATGAGCATGCACGAAAGAAACAGAAATTTGGAGGAGAGGCAACACGGGAGGAGAAGGCCAAGGAAATGAACGGAAGAGGGAAAGAGAAACTGGAGAAGAGGATGAAAACGAGAGAGAGAGAGAGAGAGAGAGAGAGAGAGAGAGAGAGAGAGAGAGAGAGAGAGAGAGAGAGAGAGAGAGAGCGGAGTAAAAAGAAGAGCTAGCAGACAGGCAGAATTTCAGACACACACATACAAATGGACAGAAAAAGAAAGCAAGAGGGAGAGAGCGAGTGAGTGAGTGAGTGAGAGAGAGAGAGAGAGAGAGAGAGGGGTGTGGAGGAAGGAAGGAAGGAAGGAAGGGGGAGGCTGGCGGAAATAAAGTTCGACTGACTGACACGAGCGAGAAAAACTGACAAGCAAGACTGACAGACTAGACACTGAGAGGCAGAGCAAGAGAGAGAGAGAGAGAGAGAGAGAGAGAGAGAGAGAGAGAGGAGATGAGAGAGAGAGAGAGAGAGAGAGAGAGAGAGAGAGAGAGAGAGAGAGAGAGTGAGAAGGCACAGGAGAACATGAGAAGGGCGGAGAGAGGAAGAAACACAAACATATATATTTATCTCAATGATGTTTCAGATATGTAAGACAGACATATTATATCAACGTGTGTGTGTGTGTGTGTGCGTGTGCGTGTGCGTGTGTGTGTGTGTGTGTGTGTGTGTGTGTGTGTGTAACAGAGGAAATACATTATGAAATAAGTTGTTTGATAATAAATGGACAAGAGAGTATAACAAATGTTTGATGGATAATTGTATGATCTGAGGTGACGACCAAGTGATAACAGAGGAAGGAGATGAGAAAATAAAATGAAAAGAACCGAGGGGAGGCGACCAAGAAATGAAAGGGTCAGTGATAATCATGTACGAGTAAGGAGATATAAAGGGAATACATAGCTGAGGAAAATGACTTGAGTGATATAGATAAAGGCAAATAGAAAAAGACTGACCCCCACATTTATAAAGAACATCATATACCGTACATAGAGAAAGCAAGATGAAGTGAAAGAGAGAAAGTGTGCATAGAGAGAGTGAGGAGGAGCAGAGAGAGTGACCAAGAAACAGACATATAAAAGAGTATGAACAGTGATGTTGAAAAAAAAAAAAAAAAAAAAAAAAAAAAAAAAAAAAAAACACACACACACACAAGACCTGCCTGGCAAGTGTCCAGAGAAGGTCCTCTCCCTAGCGATTATACTGTCAGTCACGGGAGGAACACCTACTACTACCACCCCACCCCTTCCTTATTTACACTGTAGTCCACCGGGGGGGTTATGCCAACGTGTTCCATCTCCGGGTCAAACCTCTTCATGACCTTCTCTCTTGTCCCTCCTGCCACTTGTGTTTCCCTTCCTTCATGACCTTCTCTCTTGTCCCTCCTGCCACTTGTGTTTCCCTTCCTTCATGACCTCCTCTCTTGCCACTTCTGTTTCCCCTTCCTTCATGACCTTCTCTCTTGTCCCTCCTGCCACTTGTGTTTCCCTTCCTTCATGACCTTCCCTCTTGTCCCTCCTGTCACTTCTGTTCCCTTCCTGACTGGTCCCACTGTTTCCTAGTACTTATATTGCACCTGCCACTGTTCATATTATACAGTAAAGGGAAATTAAACTAATTTCATTTCCCCCGCTATTCCCTTCTCCCTATTTATTCCTCAAAGTCTACAGTCATGCCACCTGATCATAGGGTAACCAACTTGAAACCCATCCATGCAAACCTTTACAAACCTAATCTGAACATAATAATCTTCTTCACTACATTCACATCCAAGACTTTCCCATACCCATATTGTTCCTCATGCCACTACTTCTACCGTTTCTCCTCAACTACTTCCTATTTATCTTTCACCTTTTGACCCCTGCTCTCACTTTTGCCACATTTGGTCCTCATACCACTCCTGTTTCCCTTGATCCTGGCCTGGTCTCACTGCTTCCTTCCTACTTATCTCGTCCAATTTGCCACTTTTGTCACACTCCCTCATGAGACCTTTTTTTTCTCTCTCTCTTCGTGGACATAATTTATACTCCATCTTCCTTCCTTGTGCTGCTTCTAATACAATCTCTCCTCTCTCTCTCTCTCTCTCTCTCTCTCTCTCTCTCTCTAAGAGAGAGAGAGGAAAGAGAGAGAGAGGAAAAGAGAGAGAGAGGAAAAGAGAGAGGAAAAGAGAGAGGAAAAGAGAGAGAGAGAGGAAAAGAGAGAGAGAGAAAGGAAAAGAGAGAGAGAGAGAGGAAAAGAGAGAGAGAGAAAGGAAAAGAGAGAGAGAGGAAAAGAGAGAGAGAGGAAAAGAGAGAGAAGGAGGGTAGGGGGGGGTGGGGGGGAGAAGGGTACAAGGGAGATTTAAGTGTGATGCCTGAGTTGCTCTTATCTCGTTAGTGAAGGATTTCCCGCCTCGCTCATTACCATAGTCGCTTCACCCCTCACTGCACCTTCACCTTCCCCTACCCAGTGCCGACCCCACCATAACACCAGACTCCACACCACACCACACCACACCACACCACATCACACCACGCCCTTACCACAATACCTACACCATTACAAACAGCTCTACACCATAGCCACTATAAGATGACAACAACAACAAAAACAGCTCACCATAGTACTGTTGTTATTAGAATCTACAACATCACCACTTTAATAATAATAATAATAATAATAATAATAATAATAATAATAATAATAATAATAATAATAATAATAATAATAATAATAATAATAGTAATAATAATAGTAATAATAATCTACAACATCTACAGATCTACAACATCAATTTAATACCACATGCAATAAGCCCTCAACACAAAATTATTTCTCCCTTTAAATACGTTTATGAAAATAATGGGTATAATTTTTTCATCCCCCGTGAACTGTTAAGGGGAAAATTTTGCGTTGGTAAATCTGGAACAACTAAATCCTCCAAACTATTCCGAGCAACAGAACACCACCCTTATAATTGTGCATCTGGTCCTGTTTCCTGGCTGGCATACTTTGGAGGAATCAAGGCAGAGCTCCAATGCACCAAAAAAAGAATGCTCCCCTTAAGGACAAAACTGCTACATTGGAAGGTGGGAGGAGTGTGACAAAGAGCCCAGGACCCATTACCCTATACTGAGGAACACGCTGAATAAGGTAACCTAATTTACCATGCATAATGTATTTGGGCCTCAACGTAATTTATTAGCATAATTTGAGGAGCACGGCGACTCCTTGGCGGGGCGGGGTGGTGGGGGGTGGGGGGGAAAGTACAGTACACTCCCACACGTTAAGGGGGTGCGGGAATAGGGGGACAGGCTTGGGGGGGGTTTGGGGGGTGCAGGAGTAGGTGAGACAAGCTTGGTGAGGGTTAGGGTGGTGAGGGAATAGGGGGATATGCTTTCTACCAACCCCAAGCCTGTCCCCCCTATTCCCGCACCCCTCTAGTCCCCCTCCAAGCCTGCCCCCCACTTCCACACCCCCTTAAGGACCCTGTGATCGTGTAAGAAAATTGAAGGCTTCTGATTCCTCCTGACCGTGCCACGAAACAATCTCCTTCCATATAGGTGGTGTTTCGTGGCAATATTTGAACGACTCATTTATCTCCAATTTTCTGACTACATCACATCACAGGGTCCTTAAGGTGGAAGTACAGTGTTGATATATTTAGAGCAACTGATTCCTCTTAAACTATTCCAAGCAACAGAACACCATTATTTGTGTTCATCTGGTCCTGTTCCCTGGCTGGCACACTTTGGAAGAACCAAGGCACTCCAATGTAACTAAAGTGAATTAACCCCCCCACACACACACTTAATTTCCTTCCATTGTGTAAAGTTCATTATACTCTCACCCAAAAGTTCCCGGTACAGTAGGCCTATACTCTCATTCCGTCAGCCACCATACAACTTTTTAGAATCAATTTATATTAAGGGGGTGTGGGAGTTGGGGACAGGCTGGGGGGGGTGCGGGAATAGGGGGACAGGATTGAGGTGGATAGAAAGCCTGTCCCCCTATTCCCCCACCCCCCTGTGTGTGTGTGTGTGTGTGTGTATGTGTGTACGCACTATGTTATCTCTAAGTTCACTATCCAACTTATTTATCATCCATTTCCTTCTTATTAGCAAACCGAATGACTCTGCCTTTCCCTCCCCTATTAATCCTTCCCTCCTTCCTATTATATGACTCAGCTTCGGGTCAAAATTATCACTTTTTACCACTCTCTCATAATATTCCATCCCTCTCCCTCATTACGTTCGCATTACCATTCGTTAATCGTCTAATCTAGCTTCAATCATTCTCTCGTTAACCAAATAATTATCGCCATCTCCTTCTCCCCAGTTTTATAATGCTCTTTTCTTATCGTCCTTATCATCATCGTCTCATCATTTCCCAGATTACAGCAGCAGCTTCAGCAACTATCAATTTTCAACTCGTCACTGATAATCGAGCGCATTTTATATTATTTTCCATCCATTATCAAGAAAAAAGGGAAGGGATGAAAATGAAGTGAGGGGGTGAGAAAAAGAGACTGGCAAGAATATTGAAGAAAAAAAAAGCCAGAGAATGACAGTGGGAGACGGAAATAAATTAAGAAACGAGTGGAAAACAAAATAAAGGAGAGAGTAAAGGAAGGAAAACCAAATATAGGAGAGGGTAAGGGAAGGAAAACCAAATTAAGGAGAGGGTAGGTAAAGGAAAACAAAGAGACGCAGGAAGATAAATATAGAAGGAGGAAATTAGGAGTAGGAAGGAAGAAGACGGAACACACACTAAAAAGGGATAATCATATTCAAGATAAACAAAACAAAAATATTACGTCCCTATTAAGAATCAAGTGAGACAGACACCAAGCATGTCAGCCAGAAAAAAATATTCAATCATTCACGAGCTCTCCAACCACCCAGTCAACACACACATTTGGAGGTGAAATTAACACACACACACACACACACACACACACACACACACACACACACACACACACAGACAACACAAGAATGTATTATACTGTTGAGAGAGAGAGAAATCAGCAGAATACTGTACATGTGAAAGAGAGACGTCGAATGCAAATTACAAAAAAAAAAAAAAAAAAAAACTTACACCAAAACACAAAAAAATAAAAATAAAAACACATGAGAAATTACAACAGAGGCAAAATGAAAAACCCACGTCGACAAAAAAAAAAAAAAAAAAAAAAAAAAAAAAAAAAAAAAAACATACCACCAGCTCACCCATATGAATCTAACTCTCCCCTCCCACACACACACACACACACACAAACCATATATACATTTATACACATAGAGCAACCAGAGCGGGCCACCCCTTGCCATACATCACCGGCGCCAGTATTAAATGCAAAACAAGAACCCCCACCATTCCCTTTGTCTCAATCTGGACAGGGAAAATATAAGCGACGACTCTGGTGGCGGGGTAATTGAGAGCTGGGAGAGGGAGAAGGAAGGAAGGAAGGAAGGAAGGAAGGAAGGAAGGAAGGAAGGAAGGAAGGAAGGAAGGAAGGAAGGAAGGAAGGAAGGAAGGAAGGAAGGAAGGGGTAATTGAGAGCAGGGCGAGGGAGGAAGGAAGGAAGGGGTAATTGAGAGCAGGGCGAGGAAGAAGGAAGGAAGGAAGGAAGGAAGGAAGGAAGGAAGGAAGGAAGGAAGGAAGGAAGGAAGGAAGGAAGAAAGGAAGAAAAGAAAAGAAGGGTGTAGTAGGTGACGAGGGAGTAGGCTATGTCAGGAAACAGGACCAGATTCAGAAGAAAAAATATAAATAAAAGTGGCCTGTTGCTTCGAATAGTTTGAATTAATTAGTTATACACCTCAGATTTACCAACACTGTACTTCCTCCTTTAATTAATACTTCGCTGATCAATATAGTAAAGTATTATTACTGATGAACATTCGGGGCTGTTCGGTCAGACAGCTTGAGGAACTTCAACAACAACAACAACAACAACAACAACAACAATTGATGAACAAACAATCTCTACACCAGGATTGCAAACGCGGCAACAACGAGCTTAATAATTAACCCTGACCACCACACCCACACCCACACCCACACCCACTCACCACGACGCCCCCACACCCAGTCCTCACCTGCTGGACCTCGTGACCTGCTTATTAACCTTTACCTACCTGACCCTCACCTGCCTGACTGACTGACCCCCTTTCTGCCTAACCCAATGATGTATACCCGACTCTTGTTTAAACCACTCTCGTCTGGCCTGACTTTCTCCCCCTTGACGTCATACACTGTTGTTCTCTGTTACTACCTTCACCACAACTTTCTCTTCTCTATCTCCAGGTTCGTTCATCTATTTCACCTGAGATTTCTGCCCCGTTGAAAGGCTGAGTGAGAAAACACAAACTTGTCTCTTCACTCTATATCTCATCTCGTCAACACACTATAATCCTCCTACTTTTGTTTCTCCTCCTCCTCCTCCTCCTCCTCCTCCTCCTCCTCCTCCTCCTCCTCCTCCTCCTCCTCCTCCTCCTCCTCCTCCTCCCTAGGGACCACCTCAATCTCTCTCGCCTTCCTCTGAGGGTGACTGACCGCCGCTGTGTCCCAACCTTTCTTTAACATTTTTTTTTATCTTATCTATGTTTTTCCTTCGCTGTTTTTTTGCTGTTTTTTTTTTTTTAATGCCCGGAAAGGAGAGGAGGCTTGAGTTCAGTATTTATATATATGCACAGGACTTGTCTCTTCTCTTTCTTTCCATTTTTGGAAATAATGTTTTCTTTCTCCTGGTCTACACCTTATAAGTTTTGGCAATTTTTTTTTTCTGCAACGTGAGTCATTTTACATATTTGCATGCGATTTTTGTTAATGCTTACATGACCATATAGTACAGCTGTGCATTACCTACAATAACTGTGATATCACAATGCAAAAAATTAATCGCCAGTTAACTGTAATGTGTTATGGAAAGGAATCAGTGCAAGGAAAACTACATGAAAAGGTAAATATAGCGAAAATTGATGAAACTGATGTTGAAGGAAGAAAAAAACATAAATAAAAAAAAAGAGAGGAGGAGGAGGAGGAGGAGGAGGAGGAGGCAGAGAAGCAGCAATGGTTACACGGCCGATTGAGCTGTCTTAGAGGGGCATTTTAATTGTGAAATATCCTCCTCCAGGCGCCTCCTCGTACAACCATATATCTGGCGGCGTCAGCACCACAGTAACAGATACCGCAGCTTTGGGAAATGGGACCTGGAGATACTACAGCTTCCCGGGGGATGCTGATGAGACGACACACTCCAACGCACTCCACTCCAATCTCCAAATCACTCCAATCTCCAAATCACTTAATTCTCAAATTAGTTAGTTTCGTTATTAGATTTTTTTCCGAGATATATAACTAGGTCAGCTGATATTAACTACTACTATCGAGTATAATGTGGGTATGAAAATGGCTCTTGTCTTCATATAAATATCCAACGTCAAACCAAATTCACCATGCTGACATTCAGAGTGTGGCACCTGATCGAGCCTCTCTCGCCCCTGGTCGGGTCGCTTTCCCTGATTTGTCTCCCGCGGCTTGATCATCATATATTATTTTCTTGTTTTGCTCTGGTGACCTAAGTGAGCGAGGGAGAAAAGGAGGAAGGAAAAAGGAAGGAGGAGAAAGGGAGGAGGGAGAGAAGGAGGAGGGAGAAAGGGAGGAGGGAGAAAGGGAGGAGGGAGAAAGGGAGGAGGGCGTGGTCTGGACATAAGGATCGCTATATTATGATAAGTGACTCGTTTCACTGATTAGATGTCTGGATGACTGAGAGACTTACTGATTTAAGAAAAGAAAAATTGACCGAAAGTTGGACTAAATGAATTTTTGCTGACCAAAACTGCCTGGCAATCTCACTGATTGACCAACAGGTTGTCTCCCTCTCTCTTGTTTGTCTGTAAGATATCTCGCTAATATTTGTGTTCAGTGGACTTCATTCCTATTGAACATGCAGTGTGAAGACATTAAAGTACACGACAAATCTTTAGTGTAACAAATCGCATAAAGTTTGTCTATAAACAGTGGTTGGTATGGACAGATATTAACTTATTCTCTCACAGGGAGAGGGAAAATAGTGTATGAATGTAGAAGGCCTAGATGAGACAGTAACAAACAATCTGGAGAGAAGAAAGGGAGGGAAAGTCATGAAAAGGTAAGAGAGGAAAAGCGATAGTGGGGAAAAGTGTGCCACAGACTGAGGTGATAGAAATACAGTCTATGACACGGGGAAACACATGGAAAGGTGATACAAAAAGTGGGAAGACGAGGCACAACAGAACAAACGGAGGTAATGTGTATATAGTTCAGAAAAGAAAGAGGAAATGGTAAGCTGAAACATCCCTAAGAAAAGCGATGCTGTATAGATATAAGGCCAAGGAAATGGACAATCGGCAAAGCATCTATAATATTATATCTACTAGGTTTCCTGCATGGACCGTGTTGGGTATAGATGACAACTCTACCCAGTCAAGACAGCAGCAGCCAGGCCAACATGTTCAGTAGCGTGTTAAAGGTCAGCCGCTCCCTGTTCATAATTCGTGCCTCCTTTATAATACATACACGACCCCGCTGCTGAAATATGAACCACGAGTGTAAATTATGCAAATGTGCGGCGCCACGTGTATTACAATGAGTGTATTAGAAGATGAGTCGTAGTGGTAGTGTATTACATGTAGGAGAGGAGTCGTTGTAGTGAGAGAACCGGCACCTCAGACACACACACACACGGAAATACTGGGTTGCATAGAATAAATTTAGGGACTTAGAATCTGGTTTATTTGGTTTCATAGAAGTACATTAGGGTACATAGTCATCTTTTGCACTTTAAAATGAATGGTGGCCTGAAAGGGATTACGATTAATATAAGCGCATGATTGAGTTTGAAACGCTATTATAGTGATATACAATTAAGTGCTTATATATATATTATATACTTATATAATTTTTAAAAGGTCATCTCCTAATGATGGTTAAATGTTTCGACCAATTACTATTTTCCTGCGACAGAAAATTCGTTTAATTATAATTAGAGAAAAGTGAAAAAATTTATCACACGGTGATTAACAAGTAACGAAAAGTTTACAGCGATTTTTTTTTTTTTTTTTTTTTGGCCTTTCATCTCTGTCTTCCCAATCAATATCTTAACAACTGGAAGAACACGACCACAATAAAACTCGAGGACATAATATAAACTGACCATGTACTCGTTAGAAAATGTAAAAAAAAAAAAAATCTCAGAAAAAAAAAAAAAAAAAACTCAGAAGTTGTAAAAAAAAATATCTCAGAAATGTAAAAAAAAAAAAAAAAAATCTCAGAAAATGTCAGAAAAATAAATCTCAGAAAATGTAAAAAAAAAAAACTCAGAATATATATAAAAAAAAAATGTCAGAAAAATGCAAAAGAGCAAAAGGGAAGACTTCACTCATGGGGGAGGGGGGGGGGGGTGGCTCCTCAACTACTTCCCCCCTGCTGCGCCCTCGTCATGTTTTGATATTCTTCTGACCTTTCATATTCTATTCTACACAGACGACCAACCGCCTCTCAAGTTCCCCCTATAACTCCCTCCACATATCGTCCATCTTCCCTCGAGTCCCTTTCTGCTCTCCATACCCTAAAAGACGGTCATCCGGATACTAGTAGTGGTGGTAGTAGTGACCTGGACTGCCCACTTAGCCCTATTCATTCTTTCCTAGTCCAGTGGAGCTGAAAATTGTACACGAAATGACCTCAATCTGGCCAATGATTCGCTCGCCTGGTTCCCTCTCTCTTCCTCTCCCCGACCCCCGACCCACACACTGATCCGACCCTTTAGTGGTGTGATAGAAGGGCTGCAAGAAGGGAGGGAACACACATACACACACACAGAAGAGGGGAGGGAACACACACACACATACACACACAGAAGAGGGGAGGGAACACACACACACACACACAGAAGAGGAGAAGAGGTGAGTGTGAGAGTGAGTGTGTGTGTGTGTGTGTAGGAAAATAAAGGAGAAATGGAAAAGAGGATGAAAAGACGAGGCTCCCAGGGTGGTCAAGAAATCTCCATAAGCCGTCGTGGCCTACTGCTTGGGTCTGGGTCTGTCTGGTCTTGGGTCTGGTCTGGGTCTGTCTGGTCTTGGGTCTGTCTGGTCTTGGGTCTGTCTGTCTGGTCTTGGGTCTGTCTGGTCTTGGGTCTGGTCGGTCTGGTCTGGGTCTGGGTCTGTCTGGTCTTGGGTCTGGTCGGTCTGGTCTTGGGTCTGTCTGGTCTTGGGTCTGTCTGGTCTTGGGTCTGGTCTGGGTCTGGGTCTGTCTGGTCTTTCTGGTACTTTTTCGTTACATATAGAAAACCTTCACAAACCACTAAAGAAAGGATACCACACAGTACTTAAAGTGGTCATTCTTTTTTTGGTACATTGAAGTGCCATGATTCCTCCAAAGTATGCTAGGAAACCATGCAGGACCAGAAGAGCAAAAATAATAATAAGTGTTCTGTTGCTTGGAATAGTATGGAGGAATCAGTTAGACTTCCAATCTCCCGACATACTGTACCTACCTTCCGATTTCCTTCCTCGCGATTCTCCCTCTCCCTCTCCCTCTCCCTCTCTCTCTCTCTCTCCCTCCTCGTAATTCCCTCCCTCTCCATCCCACCCACTCATTCTCTCCCTCCAACCCCCTCCTTCCCTTTGCATCCCAGCCACTCATTCTCTCCCACCTACGCCCTCCCTCCATCCCACCCACTCATTCCCTCCCTACCATCCACCCCTTCCCTCCCTCTCCATCCCACCCACTCATTCCCTCCCTCCAACCCCCTCCCTCTCCCTCCCACCCCTCCCTCCCTTTCCATCCCACCCACTCATTCTCTCCCTCCCTCCCACACCCCCGTTCCATCTCTCCTTCCCGAATCCCATCTCCTGACTTCCACCTTCTTGGCTTCAACTCGCCGATTAATTTCCGACTGTCTGGCTCTCGGGATTAATCTTATATTGCACTGGCCAACTTACTTACCAGATGTCAAGAAAAGTTAAATCCAAAGACGAATACAAATAGGACCACCAACTTGGGGGTGAATTTACAAATGCGATATCATTATTATTCAGTGAAGCAACAGCAGCTAGTGGCCGTCTGGAATTTCATATACAGTACTGCTTTCGGAAATTCGACTCGGAAATTTGAAACACGTGTATAATATTATATGTTGATATTTTATGTACACTCGCGGTCAGATTTTGTGTCCTGATCCTTTGGCACAAGGAGTCACAACTATATAGCCGAGCTTTATGATTCAAACTACTGTGTGTTGTAGGGAGAAGCACCGCTGTTCGAACCTTCAAAGCCGGGGTGTTTGAGATTCACCTTGTCATGGGATCGGGACACAATTTCTGACCGCGAGTGTACAGCACAAGTCATAGATTTAAAAATTGTACGTTCTGCTAAGTTATTGGCATCAACACTCTTCCCTAGTGTATTCAAATGTATAATATATATATATATATATATATATATATATATATATATATATATATATATATATATATATATATATATATATATATATATATATATATAACGTGTTTATATTCCCGACGTGGTTATATTCCCGACGTGGTTATATTCCCGACGTAGTTATATACCACCCTAAATGGAAACGAGAAAATAAGAGATGGATACACATCAGAACTACTGTGTGTGTGGTTAGGGATGAGCAGTCAGTCCATCAGTAGTGGAAAAAGATATAACTGAATAGATGAACAGAGCAGAGTATTGGATACAGAACGGTGACAAGAAATACTCACATGGGGTGGATGCCAGATGAGACGAGGAACCTCACAGATGCACATACCTGTTAAAAAGAGAGGACATCATAATTTTTATTTTTTTTATTTTATTGTTACTATATAATATCTACCACGGAAAGAAAAATCTGTCAATGAACACTTTACCACCTCAAAGAATGGTAAAATATTGCATGCATCTGGACGACACGGATTTCTCAACATCGTCCAGTAAAACTTAAAAATAGAAAACACAGCACTCGCACGAGCCCGGTCTAGCAGAAAACTGATGCCGAGAATTACATCTGAATAAGCGCGATAAATAAATCCGAGCCTCTGCCTGGCACTAAATCTCTTACATGGGTCGCCGCTCCACGCAACCTGGGGCCTCGGGTAAAACCTTGCGATATTCCAATGACACAACCCTGGAATATTAAATGAATATATACAAAACTCGAATTTCACACCCCATGTTTCTTGGATGGTTGGTTCAATTAGTTACCAACTCTTGATTCTACACCTTCACCTCCTCCGTTAAAATTTATCGTCCCCTTCTGTCTATTTTATTTATTTCTCCTGCAACACCCGTTCACTTTATTATCATATTCATATTTCCAACTTTACTTTCTTTTCCTCCATTTTCCCCTTCTTCTTGCTATTCTTCAATGACAAAAATAGTTTCATAAGTAGGTGTTAAATCTATACATGAATACTAATCTTTCGCTACAAATATTGGACTGTTTATTTTCCAACGACAGATTCTGTGGCGAAATAAATAAAAATGAAGCTTCAGTTTGAAATCATGCCACAGAGATCCTATTATAAATATATCATCACAATTATTATTATATTTTTTTCTATTCCTTTCTCTTTTCTCTCTTTATCTGCCTCTCTTTCCCTCCCTCTCACTCTTCTCTCCGGCACGTCAGCGCTTCAACGTGGCACCCAGCCCTGAAAAATAGCGAAGATGGAGTGAGGACAGAGTGGGACAATGGCAGCCAGAGGAGTGACACCACCTGAGTGGCAAAATGTGTATTCAATCCGAGCCATGCTGGGTTTCCTATCTACCTGCCAATCTGTTCGCTCCAGACCCTGAGAGCATCCCAGGCCTTGCTTCCTTGGGGGCGAGAATCTCATCCCCGTCTCCCATCCACATCGACCTTATGACCGTGGGTGGGATGGCAGAGTCTTGCCCGCCACGGGTGCTTTCCTCGGGATTTCATGGAGAATGCAAGCACCCACTTGAGGACATCCTAGAAAAGGGTATTGTGGGTCGGGTACACTGGAGGAGAGGATAACACGTCAGCAGCCACACACCACTATCACCACTACCTTCCCTCACCTCACCTTGCCACCCGTCGCCTTCCTCTTCCTTCTCCTCGGTGCTAATGGTACATAAGTGTCGATATTATGCCCCCACCAGCGTCCTCATAACCTCTGCGGGGGGACCTCACGAGCCTCTACGGTGGTGTGTGTGTGTGTGTGTGTGTGTGTGTGTGTGTGTGTGTGTGTGTTTATAAAGGATTCTCAAAATTATTAGCAACAGTAGTCCATAATTATGAAGTCTTTGTGAGTGTAGCTCTAACTAATAAAATAATATGAGAAATAACACACATTGGTTAACGTATTTGAAGATAATAATTATATACTTGTAACTCAACGATCGGCAGCTGAACATAAGAGAGAACGTCAACCTAAATAGATGGTTTTGGGTTACCCGTTGGTCTCATATCAACAGAGATTTACCATAATATTTACTCTAACCACAGTAATATAAGCAGACGACGCGTGTGCCACAATTTAATTACAGTGTGCGTTATACTCCTGTCACAAATAATTTTATGGTAAAAGTGTTCGTCATTATAAGCTTGAGGCCGCAATAACGTGGGAATATAACCCTCTTGCCGCTAATGAATAATGTTCTGGGGAAAGCCGAATTTACCAGGGCTCTGCTCCACCACAGCGGTCACCATTATCATAATTCTGATTCTGGCAACGACCATTCCCAGACCTAAAGAGTGTGGGAACAGAAACTATTTACAGTGTTCCTTCTGCCTCTATACGGCTCCTGCCCTCGTCTTTCGTTTCTATGTTCTGCCTTGCCTTGCCCTGCCCAGTTCCATCTCCTATTTTTGCCCCAAAATATTTCTGCATTGACCTTGCCTGACCATCCCATCATCCATCATCCTATCCTGTCCCCACTCTGACTCTACCTGCCCATGTGTCCCACCAAGAAACAACCTCCTCCTCCTCCTCCTCCTCCTCCTCCTCCTCCTCCCCAGACTCGCCCTGACACAACCACATGACATCATCGTAAAAGAGAGACCGGGGACAGGGGCTGGGGCAGGGGCAGGGACGGGGACGGGGACAGAGGCAGGGACAGGGAAGAAACAGCTGTGGTGAGGTAAACTAAGGACCAAATTTGACGGAGGGATGATATGAAAAACTTACTGATAACTAAGGACCCGTTTTATTACTATATACACACGACAGACACAAAAGCAAGTAAGAATATGACGACTAAGCCAGAGGTATTAAGCAAAATAATTATGTGAGGTATAATCTCACAAGAAAAAAGAAAAAAAAACTTGGGTAGAGGATGCAGATAAGAAAAAAAAAGTCGATGTAGAAGAAGATAGATGATAAAGGAAGTAAGTAGCAGACTATAGGTGTCCATTAATTAACCCCACAGAGAAACCAACTTATACAATCATCTGCCAAGTTTTTTATTTATTGACTGAACTCCCGGCATCGATATATATCTTTAATCTGCTTTTATTATTATCATTTAAATATACGACTACTTGTTCATGCATGTTTACCCGCTTATTAAATATTCACATGCAACTTTTCCCATGCACGTATCATCCATTTAGTGTCAGTCTCTTCCCTGCTATTATTATTACAGCGGTAAACGATAACTCCCCGACACCAATTTCATATAAATATCAGCTGTGTTTTGAGAAAGAGTTATTACCATAAAATTTAATATAAGTCCATTTTTCGCATGATTGTCTATTCCTCATTGTTTCTAAATTTTGCAAATGTATTTTATAAGACTATATACAGCTCCTCCCCCCTTTTTTTTCTCTCTCCCTCTCTCTCTTTTTTTCTTTTTTTTTAAACAGTGTACAAATGTTGTTATTCATCTAGTATTAAGGTCACCTTATAACATAACTTAATTTAACCTGTGCTTAACATTTATATTTATATCTTAACAGCTTAGTATTAGGATTAGGTCTTATGAGTTGTGTTGTTATTGTTAAGTTTCTTAAGCTATGTACAAGTTAGACGATTATTCTAGCCTCTCTCTCTCTCTCTCTCTCTCTCTCTCTCTCTCTCTCTCTCTCTCTCTCTCTCTCTCTCTCTTTCTCTCTCTCTTTCTCTCTCTCTCCTGCCTTGCTAATCCCACTCTCTATCGATGTCATTGCAATTGGCTTTCTGGCTTAATCAATCTCGTCTGTTGCCTCCCACCTCATTCGACTCTCTTTACCTTCCCATCCCATCTTCGATTTCACTTCCTGCTCCTTCGATTCTTCACTGACATGGGTTCTATTCTTCAGTCCATGCACCTCTTTATTCCCTTCCCATTCTCCCCCGCTTCCTCCTATGATTTATTCCATTATTCAAGCCAGCTCTTATTGCATCCGGGATTGCCTTCGAGCTCCCTCCTCTAATTTCTCCTCTTCGTCTTTCCTCTGTTTACCGACTCCCGCTTTCTCATCCCCTTTGTGACTTCTTTCCATTTCACTTCCACGTCCCAAGTTGACTTCTCCAGCAAGGATCGCAAATTCATCATTTTTTTTTTTTTTTTTTTTTTTTTGATCTATCATAAAGTTTGACACGAGGAGTATAATATTATGAAATCTTTACAAACGTAGAATTAATGACATATGTTTTCAGAGTAGCTGGCAATTATTACTGACTTACCCTTCCAAGGATTTCGACCTTATGGAATGTATCCCTAAGAGTCTGTTAAATCACAAAAAAAGAGTGTTGATATATTTCATACCTCACTAAATCAACGACGTCAAAAAATAACAGCATGCTTTTTTCATAACGCCTGTCATCCAAGGGGTAACAAAAAAGTGACTAAAAAAACTCACTCTGGCACTCGAAGCATAAGATAAAGTCCCACGATGTCAGTAATAAAGACATGAAGGAAAGTAAATAAAAGAAATAGAGACGTACATGAACACCATGAATACAAAAATAAGACGAACACCATGAATACAGAAATAAGATGAACACCATGAATACAGAAATAAGATGAACACCATGAATACAAAAATAAGATGAACACCATGAATACAAAAATAAGATGAACACCATGAATACAGAAATAAGACGAACACTATGAATACAAAAATAAGACGAACACCATGAATACAAAAATAAGATGAACACCATGAATACAAAAATAAGATGAACACCATGAATACAAAAATAAGATGAACACCATGAATACAAAAATAAGATGAACACCATGAATACAGAAATAAGATGAACACCGTGAATACAGAAATAAGATGAACACCATGAATACAAAAATAAGATGAACACTATGAATACAAAAATAAGATGAACACTATGAATACAAAAATAAGATGAACACTAGTTATTACAGTCAAGATTAAGAAGGAGAATTCGACAAGTCACAGTGTGCATGAAACCGATAATAATAATAATAGATTGTCTGGATTACTCTGATCTAAACCACAAATACCATATCACTAACAATTACTTTCTGACACTATAACATATAACATTATTCACTGCCAGTACCATATTCCCCCTTTACTAAAATCATCCCCAACACCATCATTTCTCACTTTCATTAAAAAATATATATATCCACCAGAATTGCAACCTCTTCTACCACCCCTACTGCCAACACCACCACCACCGACCAGCCACCACCACTTGCCCCACTCCACCACCACCACCACCACCACCACCATCACCACCCGCTGCTGCCAATCTGGATGACCGCTGGGGACAATTCAACTCTGATTGGCTGCATGAAGTTTTACAAGATCTTTTCTGTGTAAGGCTGTAACCAATCCCTCAGGCGTACGTTATCTGCAGCTGCGTTGGCTACATGAACACATACAAGTGATGTACCAATATGTCTGGTGAACGTGTGAATATTCGCTTCCTCTTCCTATACCCTCCATTTACTTGTTGTCACTTTTCGGTTGTGTAGCCTCGTGTAGTCTTTATGAGTATATTTATTTTTCGTTTTAAAATATTATACCAGTAAATAATTTGGCAATATACTACTACTTTATGAGTATATTTATTTTTTGTTTTAAAATATTATACCAGTAAATAATTTGGCAATATACTACTACTTTATGAGTATATTTATTTTTGGTTTTAAAATATTATACCCGTAAATAATTTGGCAATATACTACTGCATTCTAATATTTCTTCCACACATTGCCAGAATCATTGGTCTGTTAAAGTGCAACTCTAATTCAGGAGACAAATAATGGATTGTTGTCTTGGCTACTAGTACTGTGTTGAAAAAATTTATATAGAGTTTTCACATGAGGAGGTTTTGACTTTCCTGCAAATATTATGACTCGAGAAAAGATTATGCAGTCATTCACTTTAGTTTTCTTCAAGTTTTTTTTTTTTTTTATATATATTTAGTATTGGTTATATTCATTGTTGTTACATGAGAGAGAGAGAGGGGGGGGGGTTGTGTTGTGGGTACTACTACTATTCAAGTACCCTGTGATCGTGTATAAAAATTGGAGGCTTCTGATTCCCCCTGACCATGCCACGAAACTAGCTCCTTCCATATAAGTGGTGTCTCATGGCAATATTCGAAGGACTCATTTATCTCCAATTTTCTGACTGCATCACAGGGACCCTTGAGTTCTGTAATCTTGACTGGACATCACTTGACGATCACTGTAAATTTCCCGAGGCAGTACTTCCTTTATCATCAACTTCTCTTCTCCCACAACACAAGTCTGAATTGTAGTTTGGGAAGGGATTACATTACATACTGATGTTGTGTTACTGTTATTCGCTATGCATAAATAATAAGTCTACCAGTTATTGTATTCGAACCATCATTGCATTGCGATAATATCATATTACTGTCAATTTAAATATATTTTCTCAAAACGGTATTACACTCTTCCAGCTTGAGAAAATGCTGAATACAAGGGACCTAATTTCATGGCTTTAAGCAAGAACTCTCCCACAGGGTCGGGGCTTAAACTAAAGGTAAATAAAGAATTTCCTAAAACCGTCTTCCTTGCTGCACACACGCATTATTCTCTCCCCCACCCCACCCCCACTGGCCCCCACCCCCCGCCCCCCGGTGCCAAGGGGAAGGAGCGGTTTATATTTAATTATTCAGGAGCGTTGAGGTAATCGGGGAATATTTCTCCCTCGTCACCAGCAGCCGTAATTACCGTGGGGCGGGCGGCGTGTCATCGTCCACACGGTCATTATTTACCCTGGTGCCGGCCATCAGTCACCCTGCCACCTCCACCCACACACACACACACCCACGCTACTCAGTCCTGCTCACCCTGCCACCCACACCCACGCTACTCAGTCCTCCTGCCTCACCCTGCCACCTCCACTCACACTCCTCAGTGTTACATTGTCACACTGCTCTGCCCGCACCACAAGATAATGTTCACAGCCAATCATAGACTCCCATGTTCCCCTCCACCTCAGCACCACATCACCACCTATATACCCTGTCCTGATACAACTCCACTGCCCACTTTCCTACTTCCATAATCCAGTCACTTCTTCTCCAATCCAACGTTTTCCTCCATCCCTCGTCTCCTTTCACCCCTCGATTTTCCTCCAACCCTCTTCGTCTTCCTTCATCTCCCTGTTTTCCTCCATGCACCTCTCATCTTCCATCATCCATCTCCCTGTTTTTCTCCATCCCTCGTCTCTCCCTCCCCAACCATATTCCTCCACCCCACGACATAGCTGCCAAAGCGACCTCCATTCACCCCCACCTTTCCCACCACACCCCTATCTGTCTACCTCCACATGCTACCGCTAACCCCAACTGCTTGTACTCTATTTCCTTCCATACCTGCTGACACCTTTCCCTCCATCATCCCCGATCAACAGTCACCTTCTTTCATCCTTCTTTTCTAACTTCACCTACAACTACACTTAACCCCACATAATGCACACCAAGTCATATATATTTTTGCTTCACTCCATCTCAACCTGCATTCACCCTCCTTCCTTCCTTCCCTCGCCCTTCCCTTTCCAAGTTCGCTTACCTGCACCCTCTCAGCCTCGCCTCTTTCATCACTGTAACCGCATCCCTCCTTACACTCAACCCACCCTTCCTCATTGCACCCCTTCTCTTCCTTCCTTCTGTTATTATCCAAGGCTAATTATTCTCCCCTACTCGCCCCGTCACCTTCTCAACCCTCACCATGATTCCCCTGTCACCTCTCTTCCTCCTTGCGAAACTTGTGCTCTTTGTCTCCCTCCATGGCATTTGTCTTCACTCTACAGTATAGTTAGTACACATGCTGTATCATAGTGGCATAATAATGGTTCATGCTTTTCTCTTTCCTGCCATCATCATCTCATTCTGTATCGATCAAATTTCTAGTCAAAATCACACACTGTCATGACAAGGCGCCATCAGATCCCTTATTCTCTCACTCATGTCATATCATCACGTCACACCACACCTACAGACAGTACAGTTAGGACCACCATAGACACACACACACACACACACACACACACACACACACACACACACAGACACGTCCACGGCAACACACCAAAGATATACCATTACTAGCACCATCATAACTCTCCTATCACGTTACACCACATCCTTGATCGAACACATCCCCTTCTCCCCCACCACCACCATCATAACATACATCATCAACCACTGACGCTGCTGCTGTTCCCCCGAATGATATTAAGTCACACTAAAACCACCGTTACACAGATTAGAACAACAACAACGCCCCCATCCACAATGACTCTCTCCGCACACACCGTAAACTACCACAACACACCACATCCCATCATTAAAGCAAGACGCATTACACTCGTCATATTACACCACAACCCGCTAATCCCACCACGACACACCTGTACAAACACCAAGGTACAACACAAGACACACGCGGATATAGCAAGCCCACCGGTGTAGACATGTCCGTGAGTGAATCTATCTGGCTTCCTGTCTACCTATGGCCATTTTTATACATCGCCAGAGGGAACCAATTTATTTACCTAGAGTGTGTACAAGGGAATGATTAAGCTGGCGACCATTAAAATCTTCACGAACTAAAATCGTTTCGTCACTATTAACTTGATTTTCTCTACAATTTGCTTCAGGACGAAATTATGAAGACCCTCGTTTGTAATTAATCATTCTCGTCCTTACAATAATCAATCTATACAATCGACCACAGTAAGATAGTCTATCCAGCAGACCCAAACACTCCTCCTCTCTCCAACTTCTCATCAAACTTGTCTCCCTGTCTACCCCACCACTTCACTTTTATCTTACATACATACTGGACCAGCAACAGCCTCCCTCCTACCTTCCTCCTCCCTCTTCCATCCCTCACAGTAAACAGTAAAACCTTCCTTCCATCCACCAGCCCTTCTGCTTCCTCGTCCATAGAAACACCTCCTCGTCCAGTACAAAAATGCCTTCCTTCCTTTGCCTGGTCCCCTCTCTCTCTTTGCCATCAGTTTAGGATGCAGGGAGGGCGGCATCCCCTTTCAATTCGTTGATTCTATACACTGAGTCCCAATAAATCAACTACAAAGGGGTAAAGCGCTCCCCTTCCCCTCCCTGCAGTCTCTTTTTAATCCCTCCCATCCCATCTCTCGCCATTAGTCTGTCAATCTCTCGCCCACTCTCAGTTAAACCCATTAAATACATCGTACACGGGATTTCAAACGATATTCTTGCTATAGGATACTCTCTCTCTTTCTTTCTCTCTCTCTCTCTCTCTAAATTTAATCCTGCCTTGCTATAAGATCACTAGTATTCATTTGATGACTAAAAGAAATAACTAATTGACACCACAACTGACACACAAGGAAACGCTTAATATCCAAACAATTTATTTCCATTATTATGAGCATACCCCCCCCCCCCTCATCTTAATTAAGAGGAGGGTGTAGTTCTGACATTTTTGGAGATTATGATTCCTCCAAATTATTCCAGGCAACAGGATACCATTATTTTTCTTTATCTGGGTGTGTTTTCTGGCATACTTTGGAGGAATCAAGGCGCTGTAATGTATCAAAAGTATACTCTCCCCTTAAGTTAAATGGTCATAGTAAAGTCACTGGCTATATATATAGTCTGAAACAACTTCCAAAGAAACGAACTTGCAATATGATGTTAAATAAATCTAAACATTTACTCGATACAGTTCATGGCATCATCTGTCTCCTAAAATGTATAATCATTATAATTACTATTTCGAACGTGTGTACAGTACATCATAATAATAATAATACAACATTACTATTATGATTACTATTTCGAACATGTGTACAGTACATTTTAATAACAACTTAACAGTACTATTACTATTACTGTTTCCTTTTATTTTCCTAAAGACGGCAAATAATAATTCTTCAGTTCATGAATATTTGAGAAAACTTAATGAAATTCCGTGAGTTAATAAGCCCCCCTCCCCTCCCAGCGATCCATTAATGATAATGTCCCTCTGCTATATGAGCTCATTTTGGACTTGGAGGCGCATTTTTCTCCTTTCCTCCCCCTTCCTCCCTCTTTCTCCTTCCCCCTTCCACGTCTCTTTCTTTCCTCAGTCCTTCCTCCCTCTTTCTCCTTCCCCCTTCCACGCTTCTTTCTTTCCTCACTCACTCCTTCCCCCTTCCTCCCTCTTTCTCCTTCCCCCTTCCACGCTTCTTTCTTTCCTCACTCACTCCTTCTTCCCCCTTCCTCCCTCTTTCTTCTACCCCCTTCTACGCCTCTTTCTTTCCTCACTCACTCCTTCCCCCTTCCTCCCTCTTTCTCCTTCCCCCTTCCACACCTCTTTCTTTCCTCACTCATTCTTCCCCCTTCCTCCCTCTTTCACTCTCTCCCACACACCTCTTACTTTCCTTTCTTCATTCACCTCTTCCCACCAATTCCTTCCTTCCCTTCCATCCCCATTCCACACTTTCTCATTCATTTTTTCTTACACTTGTTTCCTTTCATTCTTTCTCTTCGCTCCTTTCCCATACTTCTCCACTTTCATTCTCTATCTCTTCTCTTCTCCCTTTCCTCGCCCTCTCATTTTCTCCTTCTCCCTACCTCCCTCCCGCCTCTCTCTCTCTCTCTCTCCCTCACTTTCTCCTCCTTTCCTCTCCCCCCTCCACCCCTTCCCCAACACCTCGCCAAATGCCTTAAATCTGGACCGGGATGAAACATTATGGGGGGATGAACCAAGAGTCGAAATTTTACCTCCTGGGAAAAAGGCGAAGAAAGAGAACGAAAAGAAGGAGAATGAAAAGGAGGAGGAGGAGATGGAGGAGGAGTAGGAGGAGATGGAGGTGGAGGAGAAGATGGAGGAGGAGGAGGAGGAGGAGGAGGAGGAGGAGGAGGAGGAAGAGGTGACGAGAAAGGAGGAGGAGGAGGAGGAGGAGAGGCACAATGTGGAGGAGAAGGGAATGCATACATACATACATACACCTTCACCTAAATCATGTTTCATTCATCTGGCCCTCATAGTGCTCTTTGCAAATTGAAACTACACATGAATATGCAGCCTCGTGTGTGTTAATTCCTGTGTTGATGGATGGCTGATACGTGGATATTTTGGTCCAGCGAACAAACACAAACTGATGATTACGTAAGGTGATTAGCAGGCGGGTGCTGGAGGCCGGAACTGTGCAGGGGGAGTGGGGGTTGGGGGGTTGGGGGGGATGAAGCATTAATGGACGTGTGTGTGTGAATGTGTGTTTGTTTGCGTATGTGTGTTTTTTTTTTTTTTTTTTTTTTTTTGTGTGTGTGTTTGCGTAAGTGTTTTTTTTTTGTGTGTGTGTATGTGTATGTGTGTGTGTGTTTGTGTTTGCGTGTGTATGTGTGTGTGTGTGTGTATTATTAGAACGAATGACTGAGGGAATGGGTGGGAAAATGTGACCGAGGGAGTGATGATGTCAGAGATAAGAGTGAGAGCTGTGTGTGTGTGATGGAATAGTGCATGTGAGTTAAGAGCTGTGTGTATGTAATGGGATAGTGTGAGTGATAGCTGTGTGTGTGATGGAATAGTGTGAGAGAGAGAGAGAGAAACAAAACAAGAATATGAAGGTAAACCCTTCAAAAGCTCCGGCTCTTAATGATTCAAGTGAAATAATAAAATATCCATATGTAAAGGTCTCAAAAATATTAATTATGTTTTATTTGGATTTTCGTATTCATATGGTTATATTGAAATTTTGAAAATGAACCCTTTTTATTGAGGGTGAACCCTTCGGTTGAACCCCCTCTCGGTTGAAAAAATGATTCAGTGTCGGTAAAAGAAAATGGATGGGAGTGAGTGAGTGAGTGAGTGAGTGAGTCAGTTGAACCTTAGAAGTTATCCGGCTGAGGCCGGAGCTAAAAATAACACGAAAATGCGAGGGAAAAAGTTCAAGAATAGTAAATGTAAACCTTAATAAATTATAATCCCTCCAAATGAAAACCTATAGAAACAAACAAAATAGAATCAAAAGAAAATGTGTGGATAGTATTTCTTAAGTTTTTTTTTTTTTGTTTTTTTTTTTTGATGAAATTAATAGAAAACATCACGGAAATATATTATAATATGTTGGATCTATGCATGCACTTCAAGTCTATATATATTACACATTCTCACCACATCCTAATATCACTCACTTCTCGTTTGTTTGTAATCGTCTTCCTTTCTTTTCCACCATCGTTATTTCCCCAGTTGCCGTTTCGCATACAACTATACTCTATACTCGATCTCTCATTCTCCTGTATATAAAATTATAGCCTTCTAAATTTACTTCACTCTTTCCCTCAACTAAAATGGGTTTCACTACTTCTGTTCCTCCAGGTTCCACACTACCTTCTCCTACATAGCCTACTCCTATTCCTTCACCCCTCATTTACACATCCCTTTCATCCTTTCCTCTCTACTCGTTTTCCTCGCCCATTTTCCCCTCCCTTTCCTTCTTATTTTTTTTCATCCCTTTCTTTCTCTCCTTCCTTCTCATTTCTTCCTCTCCTCCTTCCTTCTTCCTCTCTGCCTCTACTTCCTTTCCCTCCTCCTCCTCCTCCTCCTCCTCCTCCTCCCTCCTCCTCCACCTCCTTTCTTCTTCCTCCTCCTCCTCCTCCTCCACCACCTCTTCCTCCTCCTCCTCCTCCTCCTACTACTACTACTCCTCCTACTCCTCCTCCTCCTCCTCCTTAGCAGTTGCCCTCCCAAGCCTTCACGGGAGACAAAAGAGGAGGTACAAGTTGGGCTACAGGGTGGGTTTTCTCGCAGGCGGCACCCAGACTGCGAACCACAGACAGGAGCAATCTACCACCTGTCAGTCTGCGGTGGGAGGCGGCCGTTGCTGCTGCTGCTGCTGTTGCTGTTGCTTCTCCTTCTCTTGCTGCCTGCCTACACACACACACACCCTCCTCTCCTCTCCTCCTTCCCATGCCCTTGCCCCTGCCCCCACCACCTCACCTACAGTATATCACCTTCTAACCCCTACCTATATATACCTTCCTGGCCATGCATCTCCTTGCCAACTCCTGTCCACTTTCATTCATCCCCTGCTCTATCTTTTCTTTCCTACTACCGCACCCCATCTTTTTCTGAACTTTGCACCTGCCCTTCCCACCACAACTACTGATATTCTGTGTATCGTGGCACCCATGAATTGTGATACAGACCAAGATAATGATACATAATGATACTCAGCTACTTCTACCTACAACTACTTATCTAAGAAGTGCACAATACCAGCGTTAATTAAAGTTGGGTAATGGGGATAATTGTTAAAAATAATATACTAAAGGAAGTAGCGAAGTAAGGAAGTAGCGAAGTAAGGAAGTAGCAAAGTAGTGAAGTAACGAAGTAAGGAAGTAGCAAAGTAGCGAAGTAAGGAAGTAGCGAAGTAGCCTGGGTACTGGAAGAAGGAGAGCATCATCCACCTGGGCTGTACAAATATTTCCTGGGAGCGACAATACATCCCTGCCGCGGTGTCTCCCATGGTGGTTGGAGCCGTGCAGACACCTGGTGGGAGTCGACTCTAATGGGAGGAAACTTGGCTGTCGAGGTGCCTTACAAAATTAATTGAACGTAATTCAGTCAGCAGACATGCATATTTTCGCTCGCTTACAATTTGAGTTGGGGAGAGAAAAATGTGTCGCATCCGTGGAGGGAACTCTTATTATTTTCTTTTCTCGTACAGTATATAGGTCTATTGTGTGGTTTATTATTAGGTTTATATTATTTTCTTTTCTCGTACAGTATATAGGTCTATTGTGTGGTTTATTATTAGGTTTATATTATTTTCTTTTCTCGTACAGTATATAGGTCTATTGTGTGGTTTATTATTAGGTTTATTATGGAGCCCTTCACGCGGATGTCAAAGCCGTGGTGGAATCGTGGAATGCTGCTGTTACTAAGGACGTTTAAGGGACCCTGTGTTGTAGTCAGAAAATTGGAGGTAAATGAGTCCTTCAAATATTGCCACGAAACACCACCTATAAGGAAGGAGCTTGTTCCGTGGCATGGTTAGGTGGAATCAGAAGTCTCCATATTTATACACTAACACAGGGTCCTTAATGAGCAAAGTGGCCAAGTAGCTCAGAGTGGGAGAAGCAGAGGAGGACTGAAAACCTTGGTAGTATATTATCAACACTACACAACTGTTCTTACATGTTCTTGTCTGTTTTGATTGTGTACACTGCAGGTAAGAACATGAGGACTATATCACTTCTTACTCTAACCATTCCCTTCTTCTCCTCCTCCTCCTCCTCCTCCTCCTCCTCCTCCTCCTCCTCCTACTACTACTACTACTACTACTAATAATAATAATAATACTTTCTCCTTCCGCTTTCCTTTCCCTCCTCCTCCTTCTACCTTCTCCTCCCGCTTGCTTCCCTTTCCCTCCTCCTCCTTCTACCTTCTCCTCCCGCTTGCTTCCCTTTCCCTCCTCCTCCTCCTCTCCCCCAATCCTTGCCTGGCCACCATCGGAAATTAATATAAGCCGCTAAAGCGATGGGTCCACGCAGAAGCCCCGGCCTGACCCAACCATTACCATCAGCTTCACACAGACTATATCTACCTCACAAACGTAGAGAGAGAGAGAGAGAGAGAGAGAGAAAGAGAGAGACGGGGGGGTGGGGGGGAGGTGGATGAAGAGAGAGAGGAAGTGAAGAAATAAGTGGGATGAGTAGAGCCGAAAAGAGGGAGAGAGACAGTAAGGAAGACAAACCAACTGAAAGATGTGCAGAGGGACAGAAGGTAAAAGTGGAAGTAAATTTAGATAGTGATGAGAAACCCAGAAGGAGAGAAAGTGATAGAACGTGAAGCAATAAAGAAGTGAAGGAAGAAGGAGAAAGAAAGTGGGGAGTGAAGGAAGATGGAGAAAGAAGCAAGTGAAGGAAGATGGAGAAAGAAGGAAGTGTGAAGGAAGATGCAGAAAGAAGCAAGTGAAGGAAGATGGAGAAAGAAGGAAGTGAAGGAAGATGGAGAAAGTGGGGAGTAAAGGAAAATGAAAAAAAAAGTGTATGAAGGAAAAAGAAGAAATAAGGGATTGAAGGATGGAGAAAGAAGGTAGTGTGAAGGAAGATGCAGAAAGAAAAGAGTGAAAGAAGATGGAAAAAAAGGAGTAAAGGAAGATGGAGAAAGAAGGAAGTGAAGGAAAGATGTAGGAATCGAAGCGTTAAAAAAAACTGATGGAACTGAATGAGATAACGTGGTAGGAGAGAGAGAGAGAGAGAGAGAGAGAGAGAGAGAGAGAGAGAGAGAGAGAGAGAGAGAGAGGAAAGGTGAGGTTGGGTACAGATGTAATGAAGAGGTGCCGGAATGGGAGATGGATAAGATTTTCGGGACGTGAGCGTGTGTCAGTGCAGGAGAGAGAGAGAGAGAGAGAGAGAGAGAGAGAGAGAGAGAGAGAGGAGAAGAGAGAGAGAGAGAGAGAGAGAGAGAGAGAGAGAGAGAGAGAGAGAGAGAGAGAGAGAGAGAGAGAGAGAGAGAGAGAGAGAGAGAGAGAGAGAGAGATTGATAATGGGTTAGGAAAGTTGAGAGGTGTAGAAGAGCGATTATAAGGAAAGCAGGAGGAACAGGTTGAAGTAGAATCAGGAAGAGTGAAGCAGTGTAGGGGAGACATTGGTATAAGAGAAGGAAGGGGTGACGGAGGCCCAGGGGAGGGAAGAAGGGATAAAGAGACAGGAGTAGGAAGAAAGGAAAGGAAAGGAAAGGGTGGAGGGGATGGAGGGTAACAAGGAGCTAGGAGGAAAGGAAAAATAAATAAAAACACCAAGAAAGGAAGGAAAACAGACCTGGAGGAAAGGAAGGAAAACGGAACTGGAGGAAAGGAAGGAAAACAGACCTGGAGGAAAGGAAGGAAAACAGACCTGGAGGAAAGGAAGGAAAACAGACCTGGAGGAAAGGAAGGAAAACAGACCTGGAGGAAAGGAAGGAAAACAGACCTGGAGGGAAAGGAAGGAAAACAGACCTGGAGGAAAGGAAGGAAAACAGACATGGAGAAGGAAGGAAAACAGACCTGGAGGAAAGGAAGGAAAACAGACCTGGAGGAAAGGAAGGAAAACAGACCTGGAGGAAAGGAAGGAAAACGGAACTGGAGGAAAGGAAGGAAATGGAGCAGGAAGGAAGAAAGGGGTGAAGGGAGAGCATGGAAGAAAGGGGTGAAGGGGGAGCATGGAAGGAGGGTGAAGCCAGACGCCTGCTACTGACTGGGGAGGTACGGGTGGATGGTTGCAATCGGCAGAGCAGTAATCTAAGGCGCGTACCTCTGGGAATTGGATACGCAGTTAACAGAGTGGATATGATTGCGTAG
>JAWZYT010003245.1:135000-147500 GCA_034508575.1 Petrolisthes manimaculis | reverse complement strand
CTTCTCACAGGATTATTTAGTTTAGGTATCATGATAATTTAGTTTGGGTATGTATAGCCTATGTAACTTACTCATACGATTATTTAGGTATGTATGTAATCTTCTCACACGATTATTTAGTTTAGGTATTTACAGTTGTAGACATGAATGGGTGGTACAGCCCAAGGGAAAGATGGTCCATTTCTGCCAATATCAAGTTCCTTAGTGCCAAATAGGAGACATCAGGGGCAGAAGTCAGTATTGAGGATGGTGTGTGTGTGTGTGTGTGTGTGTGTGTATGTGTGTGTGTGTGTGTGTGTGTGTGTTCCTTAGTGCCAAATAGGAGACATCAGGGGCAGAAGTCAGTATTGAGGATGGTGTGTGTGTGTGTGTGTGTGTGTGTGTGTTCCTTAGTGCCAAATAGGAGACATCAGGGGCAGAAGTCAGTATTGAGGATGGTGTGTGTGTGTGTGTGTGTGTGTTCCTTAGTGCCAAATAGGAGACATCAGGGGCAGAAGTCAGTATTGAGGATGGTGTGTGTGTGTGTGTGTGTGTGGTTCGTCTCTGGTCAGGGATTTCTTAACACGAGTGTACGGTAATCTACTCTCACTATAATTTAGTTTAGGTAGGCCTATGTATGTTCGCTCCACTTCCGCGTTTACCAATTTCCCTTTTTATCTCAATAATTCCCTGTTTACTCTTGAACATTGAAGGTCTTGTTGTTATTTCGTCACATCAATCCATCAATGCCCCAGTAGTCTTGAATCTGGTTGATTGAAGCCTCGCAGACGCTGAGGCTTTGATTTAGTTTAGTTGTCAGTATGAATGAAACAAAAACATGAAGGAAAACCCTTCAAAAGCTCCGGCTCTTAATGATTCAAGTGAAATGAGTGAGTGAGTGAGTGAGTGAGTGAGTTGAACCCCTTTTAAGAAATGGTCGACCCAAGAAGAATGAGTGAGTGAGTGAGTGAATCAGTCAGTTGAAGCATTTTAGAAGTTGTCGCCCCAAGAAGAAGAAAAAGGAAAACAAGAACAAGCACAAGAACAATAATTACGATAAGACCTTGAGCTCTCGGCTGAGGCCGGAGCTAAAAAAAGAAAAAAAGTTTCATGTTGTGCAAGAGAGGCAGAGAGCAATGTTTTCACAAGTTTAATATAAGAATACCCCAGACTAAGGCTGAAAATTCCCTAAATT
This sequence comes from Petrolisthes manimaculis, assembly GCA_034508575.1. Taxonomy (NCBI): domain Eukaryota; kingdom Metazoa; phylum Arthropoda; class Malacostraca; order Decapoda; family Porcellanidae; genus Petrolisthes; species Petrolisthes manimaculis. The sequence continues at coordinate 146,326 of JAWZYT010003245.1, read as the reverse complement.
GGAGCAAAATTACCCAAAAAGATTTTCCGTACGTACCGGTATATATATAATGTTTAATAAATGTATTTTTGTGTTTTCCAGTATTTTCATGCTTTTTAATATTTCATTACTAACACATTACATAACAAAATTATACATTCTTAGCATAACAAAATTAGACAAACTTTTCCATTGGTAAATATTGATAAGAATTTAAAAATAACCTTTTTATCACATCACTTCCTTATTCTACTACAAACATAAATACTCTAACACCCGTAGTTTAAAAAAAATTGAGGGCCCTTACTGGAGCTCTATGAATTCTCCAAACTACTCCAGGCAACAGATTCCCTATTCGAAACACTGAAGCGTTTTGTGGCCTGGATTATTTGGAGGGTTCATAGAGCTCCAGTAAGGGCCCTCAAATGTTTTAAAACTACGGGTGTAACTTATTATCCCTGTTGGGGGTATTCCCTGTAGTGATGTGGGCAATACTTTAAGGGTTTGGGCACCCCTTCGGCCCTAGCCATTAGCTTTTAGTTCTTCAATTGATCCTCCTTTCTTTCTATTTCCTTCCTGCTTGCTGTCACACTCTCTATCATCTTTTACTGGCGCTACATGACCTCGCTGTTACGGCGCCTAATATCAATCAATCAATTCCGTAAAGATGCTTGATAAGTATTTAAAATTTCCCCCAAAATGGTCTTTTCCCTAGATTTGTCCTTCAATGCATTAAAAATCCCCAAAGTGTGTAAATTTCCTAAAAATTGGAACGGTGCAAGAGCTTCACAAGGAGGAGTGTACAGCCTCGAACTAAAGTATTGACGCCTGGCCAACCTCACTGTTAATCAGTTTCTCCAACTTGTAAACTACATCACACAATTACAATTACACTACTGGCGCCAGGACCGCAAAAACAGGGTGATTTTTAAAAGTTTCGTTTAGGTAAATTCTGTTATTACAGAATTGTTGAGCTTGATTTTACACACCAGAATCTGAAATCGAAAGTTTCGTAAGTGGACTGGTTTGAGTAGGGGAGTGCGTCATATTCCGAGAAAAAAAGTAGTTACTCCTAAAAAAAACTAGGAAAACGTGACATAGCGTAATTTATTACGCTAAAATTCGACGAAATATGACGAAATTATAGTTTTCAAGGTATAAATATACATATATAAATATATTAGCATACTGCAGGCTTACTCTGTACACATATAGTTATATAGTAACGTTATGTACATATAACATGTGCGTCTATGTGTGTATTGCCCAGTCCGCATATAAACGAGATGTGATATGACTTAGATAAGCTTCCCATGTGATTATGAAAGCATGGGAACTCGGGAAGGGGGAGGGAGTAGGAAGGATAGGAGAGGAGGCGTCAGTGTGGGGGAGTAGAGAGGAGGTGTTGGTGGGTGGTATGGTAGGGAGAGAGCAGGCATCAAAGAGGCCGCCTCCCCCCCCCCCCAACCCACAGAGGCAGAACTCAGTATTTATAGTCAGTGCACACTAGTAGCCTCAAATCTAACCAGTGTTACCAATGAAGTGGCTAGATATAGCCCAAGCAGTTTTTTTTTACAGTCTTTATATTACGTCAATCGTCAATCGGCTTCAATTCCTAAATTCGTGGTGACGTGATATTGAGTCAATAGGCTCTTAGGGGTTAAGGGTGTGTGGGAATAGGGGGACAGGCTTGGAGGGGTTAGGGGGTGCAGGAGTAGGGGGATAGGACAGGCTTTGAGGGGGGAGTTGGGGGGTGGGGTGGAAATAGGAGACAGGCTTTCTACCCACCCCCAAGCCTGTCCCCTACTCTCGCACCCCCTTAACCCTTAGAGACCGGCTGATGCGATACACCGTCACAGCTATTTAGCGCCATTTACGGCTATGTATGGCTGGTTTTTCTTGTCAGCTAGAAAATACACTCACAATATCGATCCGCTCTCCACTCAGTCGATTCTGGGACCCCACGATGGCTGGGCGATTTTTAAATAATTGCCCTTGTCCGAATTTGTGCTCTAACGATGGTAAGACAATACCGTAGTGAATATATGTACGTGAGTGACACCATGATATTCCTACAAGGTTACAAATTATTATTTAGTGTATAGATCATGACACACAATATATAATGGGGTAGTAATAAGAAAATAACACCACAAAACACACCCATACAGGCACAATTGATAGTAAATATACGTGTTTCCTACGGTACAAGTCAGTTTGTTTATCATTTTCTAAGTGACCGTTACACGATGATATATTCCTACAAGTGTTCATACTATTTTTAGTGTTGAAATCATGACATACGATACATAATAGTAGTAATACGAGTGAGTTGACAAGGGAATTACGCGGGAAACTGGACGCCCTCGCCACAGTCGAGTCTATCCCGCGCGTACACTCAGACACACTACTGATTCGCTAGCAAACATGGTCCACTTCAACTCGCCCTATCTCCCTAACTACACATCGTACAGCCCTCCTGATGGTACCATTCGATAGAGGAAGAGTTGAAGGTATTTAGGAAACTATATTGAAGTCAGTACACTATATAGGTTAAGAGTGAGAGTGTTGTGAATATAGAGGAAATCGAGGAATTTTGACGCTAGCATCAGGGTAGAAATGTTGAGGCAGGGAGGGAGGGTACCGGGCTGCAGGGGTTAAGGGTATATGATAAAACAGCAGTTAATGATTCCTTCCAAACTATTCCAAGCAACAAAACACCATTATTTTCGCTACTCTGGTTCTGTTTCCTGGCATACATACATACATACATACATAGGCTACTTTGGAGGAATCAAAGCACTCCAATGTACACTCGAGCTGGTAAATTCGCGACCACGTACTGTTGGCTCCATTTCCGCGTTTCTCCCCTGTCGTTGCCAATGTTGGGCCAGTCAGAAATTCGAATCCCGATCCACAAGTTAAAAAAATCGAAACATTCATATCTTTCACTCTGAGGATATGAATGTTTCGAATTTTTTAACTTGTGGATCGGGATTCGAATTTCTGACTGGCCCAACATTGACAACGCGAGAGGAGAAACGCGGGAGTGGAGCCAACTGTACATACTTTGGAGGAATCAAGGCACTCCAATGTACAGTCAAGAGCACTAATAAATATCCAGGTGTGCTTCGAATACCTACATAGAGACAGTAAATATATTATGCACAATAATTTCATCTCCATTGGAATGACTTCGTTGGTGAATAATTGGAATGTTCAAATCTTTAATCTTCAACCAAACCTGTATACTTAGTAGTGGTCGAGACTGTACACCCGATCTCGTAAATTCGCGACCACGTGTACACACTCACAATCCAAAATTTGTATCGAGGTCTTGTTGTTGAAGTTTCGATTCATTTGACATACTAAAGTCTGTTCAAAATTTGTGTTCTATTTTCCTCTATCTATCTAGCTATTTCTATCTATCTATCTAACTATCTATATCTATTTCTATCTATATCTTCCTATCTATCTCTATCTGTCTCTATTTCTATCTATATCTTTATATCTATATCTATTTCTATCTATATCTTTCTATGTATATCTTTCTATGTATCTATATCTGTATCTATTTCAATCTATATCTTTATATCTATATCTATTTCTATCTATATCTATTTCTATCTATATCTATTTCTATCTATATCTTCCTATCTATCTCTATCTGTCTCTATTTCTATCTATATCTTTATATCTATATCTATTTCTATCTATATCTTTCTATCTATCTCTATCTGTCTCTATTTCTATCTATATCTGTCTCTATTTCTATCTATATCTTTATATCTCTATCTTTCTATCTATCTCTATCTGTCTCTATTTCTATCTATCTCTCATCTATCTATCTATCTATCTAACTATTTCTATCTATCTAAGCATAAGAGGCCAGAAGGAACACAAGTTTTGAACAGACTATAGTGATCCAATTACACACGCTTATCCTGTTTCATATTGGCTTGAGCTCGCTTAATACTCGATCAAGCTATTCGAAGCAAGCCTGGATACATATTTTGGAATGCGAGTGTACAGTACTTAGGCCCGTAGTTTTAAAAAAATTGAGGGCCCTTACTGGAGCTCTATGAACCCTCCAAATAATCCAGGCCACAAAACGCTTCAGTGTTTCGAATAGGGAATCTGTTGCCTGGAGTAGTTTGGAGAATTCATAGAGCTCCAGTAAGGGACCTCAATTTTTTTTTTAAACTACGGGTGTTAGATGTGTTTTGCCATTTGAGTTGGTAACATTTATTTGGTGTGGAATCAGAGTAGGAGGTACAGTTGGCTCCACTCCCGCGTTTCTCCCCTGTCGTTGCCAATGTTGGGCCAGTCAGAAATTCGAATCCCGATTCACAAGTTCAAATATTCGAAACGTTCATATCCTTCACTCTAAGGATATGAAGGTTTCGAATTTTTTAACTTGTGGATCGGGATTCGAATTTCTGACTGGCCCAACCAGTATCAACACACACAAGGTCGGCCAGATTGGTGAGGTCGCGGATGGGGGGGTAGTTTGGCGTGACGTCACGCTCGCCGCCTTGGTCCAGTCAGGACCCAGCAATGGGTCCTGACCTGTCGCCTGAGTATAGCCAGACTAAGTTTAGGAAGAATTTAATAGATTCAGGGTTTGTGCTAGAGGATGGTACTATAATTACAGACGAAAGCAGTCATAAAGTTGTAATGAAAACAAAGACAGAGTATGAGTTAGCATATAAAGTAATTGAAACTCATCTAAATTGTCGAGGACAGCAGAGACAGAGGGTGAAATATGCAGTTCAGTTGCTTTAAAAAACATGTGCAAATTCCATATGATATCTAGGCGAGAAAGGGTTATTGGTAAGCAAAAAACTGGAAATAAGCTGCAGATTTTCTTACTCTAACAGATGAATGGTTTGACGTCATAAACTCCTCAATAAACTGAGAAAAAAAGAGCGATGTGCTTTTGGCCTACACAAAGAGATCCAGACAAATGTTCTGCTGAAAATGGTAAAATTGATGTCATCAATGAAAGTGAATAACTCTGCGTCAGGGTCGATCTGTAAATTCCAAAAAGGAATAATTTTGTCCAATCATTCTCTTATGGGGTTATATGCCATGGTGAAGGAAACTTTCAATCTAGATTTCATTATGACCAGGAAGGTAAATCAGGATTCTCGTGAACGGTTCTTTGGCTGCATATGACAAATGAGTGGCCCTCACGATCATCCAGACTCTGTCATATAGACTAAAAAGTATGTGTTAGGTAAAGATGTAAGGATGTTTAGTGACAGAAGTAACATCAGCCAAGATAACGATGATGACAAATGCTAGAGAGAGGTAACAACTTGTAGCAAAAACATGGATTCATATGATCGTGAGCTAAGCTTAGAGTTATGTGTGACAATTAAGTCTCATTTTTAAGAACATGGATATGGAATTGGATTGTATATATGGTGACCTGTCAAATGATATAAAGGAGATTGGAAGTTTTGCCCCTGAAGGTTAAAGGTGATGCTGAACAGAACACAAGTACAGTTGTAAAGGAACAAGCATTACATTACATAGGTGGTTATATAGTGAGGAAATTTGTATGTACAGTTGCCAAAAAAGGTAATGTGACAACTATTGATACAACATTAAATATATTAATGTCCATAGTTGTTTATAGGGATTATAAGTGTATATGTATTACAGAAGGATATGTATATTTCCTTCTGTTATACATGCTTATAGTCCCTACAAATAGTTGTGGATATTACTATGGTTAAAGTTCTATCAAGATTTGTCGCAATACCTTTGCAACTGTACCTTCTGAAAATTTTTACTCTCAGTTGAAAATAATGAGGAAAATATTCAAAGCAATCCATGGAGAAGTGCTGAGAGAAGGAACAAATTGAGTGAAAACTCTTGACGTCTGAAATACAGCTTGCTGGAGTAACTGTGCCCTCAGATGTGGTGTCATTTTATGCAAAAATATCGTGTGTGTTGATCCTGGGCCCAACATTGCCAACGCGAAGGGAGAAACGCGGGAGTGGAGCCAACTGTACATACAGTAGTTGAGGGACATGATACAATCTTACACCTACAACAACAATGACACCTTCCCCACACAGTGTTACCAACTCAACAATGACACCTTCCCCACACAGTGTTACCAGCTCAACAATGACACCTTCCCCACACAGTGTTACCAACTCAGATGACATAAACATTTGGGGTCGTGGTGGCGAATTAACGAGCTCCTATGTATGTATGTACAGTCACAGTCCAATCTCCACCAACACTTTCCTTCCATCGTGTAAATAAATCAGTTTCATATCAAACTATAATCCTACAACAACAACACCTTACGTCAACTCAACCCCCTCAATTATTATTATTATTATTATTATTATTATCATTATTAGGTGGTGCAAAATCATACATGTGTTGTTCTTTATTACCAAGATTATTATTATTATTATTATTATTATTATTATTATTATTATTATTATTATTATTATTATGAGGTGGTGCAAAATCATACACGTGTTGTTCTTTATTACCAAGATATTTACACTATACGATGGAAGGAAGGAAAGTGTTGGTGGATATTGGACTGTGGCTGTACCAAGAGTGCATTGCCCTCTTAACAACATTGGACTGAATAGAGACTGACATACGGTAATAAATATTTTCATGTCCTTGTTTAGTGAGAGGTGGTTGGGTGGGTAAAATTTTTGTTATCTTTGCTCCACATTTTTCACTTTAGGTCTGTAGGTTTATTTAAGAGGATAGTAGGCCTATCTATACTTTATTTTATACATTATTGTTATTGTTACATTATTATTATTATTATTATTATTATTATTATTATTATCATTATTATTATTATTATTATTATTATTATCATTCTCTCAAGCCATTATTATTATTATCATATATTATTGTTAGTGTCATATGTTATTATTATAATTATTATTATCATATATTATCATCATTAGTTTTATTATCATTATTATTATCCTTATCATATATTATTATTATCACATCTTATTATTATTATTATTATTTTCCTCGGTACAGAAACCAAGCTATCATCATTATTATTATTACTATTATCATTATCATTATCATTATCATTATTATCACATCCTATTATTATCACATACTACTATTATTATTATTATCATTATTATCATTATTATTATTACTATTATCTATCGTTATTATCTATCATTATTATTATTATTATTCTCCTCGGTACAGAAATCAAGCTATCATCATTATTATTATTATTACTATTATTATTACTATTATCTATCATTATTACTATTATTATTTTCATTATCATCATATATCAATATCACATACTACTATTATCATGATTACTATTATCTATCATTATTATTATTATTATTATTATTATTATTATTATTATTATTATTATTATTATTATTATTATTATTATTATTATTATTATTATTATTATTATTATTATCTATCATTGTCATTATCATTATCATTATCATTTTCATTATCATTATCATTATCATTATCATTATCATTATCATTATCATTATTATTATTATTATTATTATTATTATTATTATTATTATTATTATTACTATTATCTATCATTGTCATTATTATTATTATTATCATTATTATTATTATTATTATTATTATTATTATTATTATTATTCCCCCATACAGAAATCAAACCCCAGCACCTGTACGTGAACGAGAGAGAGCAGCCCCTCACCATGTTAACTTCCAGCCACGTGCCCCAGCAGCTGATGACTCGCATGGTGGCTATCTTCCTCAAGGAGTGGCTTGGCTACGTTAACCTCACCATCACTACTGTACCAGAGACCTTCGATCCCAGCTCTGTTGTGGAGGCCATGAGTCCACCCAGGGATCACACCAGTCTTGCCACGTGAGTAGTTGCTTGTTGATGTGTTTATGTAGATAGATAGGGTTGATTGTTGATGTTTATTTAGAATTTTAGATAGATAGGGTTGATTTAAATGGTTGGTTTGAATGGTTTGAAAGGCGAGTTGCTTGTTGATGTGTTTATGTAGATAGATAGGGTTGCTTGTTGATGTGTTTATGTAGATAGATAGGGTTGATTGTTGATGTTTATTTATATAGATAGGGTTGATTTAAATGGTTGGTTTGAATGGTTTGAAAGGTGAGTTGCTTGTTGTTTATATAGGGTTGATTTAAATGGTTTGAAAGGTTAGTTGGTTGATTGATTGGTTGTTTATATAGGGTTGATTTAAATGGTTGGTTGGTTTGTGGTTTGAATGGTTTGAAAGGTGAGTTGCTTGTTGTTTATTTATATAGATAGGGTTGATTTAAATGGTTGATTGATTGGTTGGTTGATTGGTTGGTTGGTTGGTTAGTTAGTGAGGTGTGGTTAGGTTGATTGGTTGTGTGGATGATTGGTAGTTTGGTTTGTGTGGTTGAATGGTTGAATGGTTGGTTGGTTAGTTGATTGTTGTGGTTGGTTAAATATCTGTTGGTTGGTTGGTTGATTGATTGGTAGTTTGGTTTGTGTGGTTGAATGGTTGAAAGGTTGGTTGGTTAGTTTAGTTGAAAGGTAGTGTGGTTGATTGTGAAGTTGTGTGGTTGATTGATTAGTTGGTTGATTGGTTGATTGGTTGATCGGTTTGTGTGATTGAATGGTTGGTTTGTGAAGTTGTGTGTTGGTTGTGTTGATTGATTGATTGGTGTGGTTGATTAGTGAATTAGGACTGGTTGATTGGTTATTTTGATTGGTTTGGTTGGTGTGGTTGAATGGTTGGTGTGGTTGAATGGTTAGTTTGTGAAGTTGTGTGGTTGAATGGTTGGTTGGTTGAATGGTTGATTGATTGGAGTGGTTTATTGGTGTGGTTGATGTGGTTGATTGGTAGGTGTGGTTGATTAGTTGTGTGTGTTGGTTGGTTGATTGAAAGGTTGATTAGCTGGTTGATTGGTTGATTGGTTGATTGGTGTGTTAGTTTGGTTGATTGGTGGGTGGGTTGGTGGGTTAGTTAGTGAGGTAGAGAGTGTGTGTATGTATTAGAAAGCAAGTATTTAGTGTGAGAGTAAAATAGTGTGAAAGATACGTGAGAAATAGGATGTCAGTGTGAGATACGTTAAGAATTTGATGTTAGTGTGAGTGTGTATGTATTAGAAAGTAGATGTTAGTGTGAGAGTAGTAATTACAGAAATATCATGTTAGTGTGAGTGTGAAAATTACGTTAGAAATAAAATCTTAGTGTGAAAGATGTTAGAAATATTATGTTAGTGTGAAAGATGTTAGAAATGTGATGTTAGTGTGAGTGTGTATGTGTTAGAAAGCAATTATTAGTGTGAAAGTTAAATTAGAAATATAATTATAGTGTGAAAGATGTTAGAAATATGATGTTAGTGTGAAAGTTACGTTAGAAATATGATGTTAGTGTGAGATACGTGAGAAATAGGATGTTAGTGTGAGTGTGTATGTATTAGAAAGTAGATTTTAGTGTGAAAGTTACGTTAGAAATATGATGTCAGTTTTAGTGTGAATGCAATAGAGAACAGATATTGAATTTAAGTATGCATATATTCACCCTTAAGGACTCTGTGATCAAGTATGTATGTATGTATGTATGTATGTATGTATGTATGTATGTATGTATGTATGTATGTATGTATGTATGTATGTATGTATGTATGTATGTATGTATGTATGTATGTATGTATGTATGTATGTATGTATGTATGTATGTATGTATGTATGGGAATTGGAGGCTTCTGATTCCTCCTGACTTGGGGGTGATTCTACTGTGGTATTGGTTTGTAAGCTTCCTAACCAAACACACACTTGTAAAGGCTTCATTATTTGCCATAAGCTGAGTATCCACATTCACAAAATCTATCCAATAATAATAATAATAATAATAATAATAATAATAATAATAATAATAATAATAATAATAATAATAATAATAATAATAATGATAATAATAATAATAATAATAATAATAAAAAAAAAAATAAAAAAAAAATAATAATAATAACAATAATAATAACGATAATAATAATAATAATAATAATAATAATAATAATCACTGTATAGTTTACTCACCAAATTCATTAAATAATTCACCCATAAGTCATTTACAAGGCTAAGATTCTTTCGTTGGTGTGCTTACCAACCACTGTGGAATCGACCCCTTTAATATAGGTGTGTGTGTGTGTGTGTGTGTGTGTGTGTGTGTGTGTGTGTGTGTGTGTGTGTGTGTTTCGTGGCAATGTTTGAAGTTTCCTAATATTATTTTTATTATTATGGATTTAATTTATTGGCATAACATTATTAATTTAACTATTCACTGCTTTATTTTAGCTTTTTTGCTTAAATTAATATATTAATTTGTGTTGTGTTGTTTTCATTTACATACATTAATTATTTATATTATTATTACAATTATTAACTGCTTTGATTAATTTTGTTGATTAATTTGGCTAATCATAATATTATTAACTTTTATTAATCACTTACTATGATAATATTATTAATTTATATTTTTATTTTAATCTTATAACAACATTATTATGACATATTTAACCTGTGTTGTTTGGTTATGTTGCACGTTGCATTATAATCAATTTTATTGTTTAATCTATATTATCAATATTATTAATTTTTATAACCACATCTGAATGATATAGTGAATTTAGGTTGATTTTTTGTTATGTTGCACTTTGCATTCTAATAATTAAAAGCTGCATGTTGAATGTATTTGCAAGGTTGCATGTATGTATGTATGTATGTATGTATGTACAGTCACAATTCAATATTCACCAACACTTTCCTTCCATCGTGTAAATAAATCAGTTTCATATCAAACTATAATCCTACAACAACAACACCTTACGTCAACTCAACCCCCTCAATTATTATTATTATTATTATTATTATTATTATTATGAGGTGGTACAAAATCATACACGTGTTGTTCTTTATTACCAAGATATTTACTATATACGATGGAAGGAAAGTGTTGGTGGATATTGGACTGTGGCTGTACAATTGAGCAAGTAGAATGTGTAAATAAAATATGAGCGTATATTTATGACCACATTCAGTTGGACACATGAATGGGTGGTACAGCCCAGGTGAAAGATACTTGTCCCATTTGAGTAACCATTGTGTGTCTATTATCAGGTACTTGATTTTTATTACATGTTTCCTCAATACTGACTTCTGCCCCTGATGTCTCCTATTTGGCACTAAGGAACACACACACACACACACACACACACACACACACACACCATCCTCAATACTGACTTCTGCCCCTGATGTCTCCTATTTGGCACTAAGGAATACACACACACACACACACACACCATCCTCAAT
>JAWZYT010003245.1:130000-132500 GCA_034508575.1 Petrolisthes manimaculis | reverse complement strand
AGAGAGAGAGAGAGAGAGATTGTGTTTTTGCATCCATGCACCTAAGAGAGAGAGAGAGAGAGAGAGAGAGAGAGAGAGAGAGAGAGAGAGAGAGAGAGAGAGAGAGAGAGAACAAAAAAAGAACTTGGAGCAGAGAGAGAAAATGAGAGAAAAAAACTTGGAACACAGACAGAGAGAGATTGTATGAGTGTATGAGTGTGTGTGCAAAAGAAAGAAAGTAAGAATAGAATGAGAGAGCAATTATCCTTCACACACACACACACACACACACACACACACACAGCAGCTCCTCCTCGCCACCTGCCCTTCCTGCTGAGACTGAGTTTTTGGTGTCGTCTGCCTTCGTGCTTCAATTCGTCTTCGTCAATGGATCACTGGTCGTGGTACCTAAGTAAGTTGATCAAACATCTCGTGAAGGTATTGGTGTGTTGGTATGTAGGTGGTGGTGGTGACGAGGTAAAGGAAAATGTAAGGTAGTGTTACATCGAAGGTATTGGTGTGTTGGTATGTAGGTGTAGACGAGGTAAAGGGAAATGTAAGGTAGTGTCACATCGAAGGAAGGTATTGGTGTGTTGGTATGTAGGTGGTGACGAGGTAATGGGAAATGTAAGGTAGTGTTACATCGAAGAGGGGTGAAGCGAAATTGTTGTCTGCTCTGCGCCTGACGTCACAGATTATCCAGACTGTAGGTTCAGGGTTGATGTGTACATAAAACGTCATTAGTGGCACGGTCTATTCGTGTGACGTTTCTTATGTATACAACAACAACATTATTAACACGGTTGTTGTTGATGTTCACCCCGGGACAGAATGGCCTCCTGCCCCACAGACCCCTGGTACACTCTGGCTGGTCACTGTGTATAAAACAAATTAAAATAAAGTAGGGGCTGTATGTCCCTATATGTCTGTATGTTCCTATATGCCTGTATGTTCCTATATGTCTGTATGTCCCTATATGTCTGTATGTTCCTATATGTCTGTATGTCCCTATATGCCTGGGCTACCGAAGCACATCCCAGGCAAATGGGACCAGAGCTTACTGGACCAGGGAGTCTGGGGGCCTCCGACCGCCAGGGAGATTGGGGGAAAGGCTTTGATCTCACAGCCAGTGTTGTGGGCCCAAGTCCACGTTACCATATTGACACGGTTTATCCGTGTAATGTTAAATATGTAACAACAACATTAGTGGCACGGTTTATTTATGTATGTAACGACAAAAACATTTGTTGATTCGTAATACGGTCTAGATCAGTGGTTCTTAAACTGGGAGGGCCGCCAGAAGTTGTGTGTGTGTGTGTGTGCTTGGAGTAAATTATTACAAGATGGTACAGTTGGACACATGAATGGGTGGTACAGCCCAGGTGAAAGATACTTGTCCCATTTGAGTAACCATTGTGTGTCTATTATCAGGTACTTGTTTTTTATTACCATCCTCAATACTGACTTCTGCCCCTGATGTCTCCTATTTGGCACTAAGGAACACACACACACACACACACACACACACCATCCTCAATACTGACTTCTGCCCCTGATGTCTCCTATTTGGCACTACGGAACTTGATATTGGCAGAAATGGACCATCTTTCCCTTGGGCTGTACCAACCATTCATGTCTACAACTGTACTTAACCTATTTATTGTAAAGTTTCTCAGCTAACGAATAGAGGGAAGCTGTCAAACGTTAGCATTAGTCAACCCCAAATGTGGAGGAGATAAAAAGTTTTGTTACCATCCTTTTAACAGTGTGATGTAATGTTGGTAGACCTGACTGGTGACTCATGTGTGACGTGAGTGTCTTGTATACCTCCGTCACCCTCCGTGTCCCTCAGTGTGTCATGGGCAGGGGAGCAGGGATGACGTTCTTTCACCGAGTGCTATATATTCTGGGTATTTCACAGTTATTCTTGTTCTAAAATATTCAAACGCCTTTCCTTATGTTTAATAATGAATAGTTAAATAGTAATAGTTCTTGAACACTCAAAATTAAATTTAAAATCAGCTAAACTTTTGATATAAAAACGTGTCACTGCCGCTACCTGCATATTATCAGCCGCGGCAAAGACGATACTTCTCCAGCACGTCCCGGATGACACGAGGCACAGCTGCCCTGTTGGCGGAGTACGAATCCAACCACACTTACCCATCATAAAATTAACGTAGAGGAATCAAGGCACTCCAATGTTATTTAAAAACATATATATACAGTCGTGGTCAATAATAATCATCCACATAGGGGTAACTTTAATAATTTACTTTGTAATGTTTTCACGTTCACATATAATATTATTGTTTTAAGTAGTGTGTAGCTGCTTGTAGTAAATTAAAAGATGGTAATTAACCTATTTATTGGAAAGTTTATCATCTAAGTAACAGAGAGAAGCTGTCAAACTCTTACGTGAGTTACCCCTATAGGGATGATTATATTTGACCACCACTGTATGTATGTATTATTAACTGGACCTGGTAATAAGTTTAATTGGGTAGTTAAAAGTGTGTTA
>JAWZYT010003245.1:112500-122500 GCA_034508575.1 Petrolisthes manimaculis | reverse complement strand
AGGCTTTCTACCCCCCATCCCACCCCAAGCCTGCCCCCCTACTCCCGCACCCTCCCTGCCCCCCCCCCCCCCCAAAGCCTGTCCCCCTATTCCCACACACACCCTTAAGATTGTTGGATGTGGGGGGGGAGGGATGGTGTGTGTGTGTGTGTGTGTGTGTATATACATTATTTTTTTGTATTTTACACCCATATATATATATATATATATATATATATATATATATATATATATATTTTCTATACACATACGTATATAAATTAATTTTTTTACATGTCTAGTCTGTAATTTTTGTTACTTACGTTTATAAATTATTATTTTTTACCCCTGGATATTAATATGTTCTGTGTCTCTACATACAGACGTGAACCTGACTGAGTTCCTACACAACCAGATCCTGAGTATGAAGGCGTATGTACAGGTGGCTTACCTGGGCCCTCACCTCGACCACGACTTCATCAGTGCCAACCTTCACCTCCCAGGCAGCAGTCCCAGATCTGTGTTGGTGTTTCATTGGTGGCCTTCTGTTCTGTTGGAGCCGTTTCAGTTCACCTCGGTCTCCTTCCCACCGTGTATTGATAGCACTGCGGTGAGTAGCTTGTGTAGGTGTATGTGTGTGGTGTGTGTGTGGTGTGTGTGTATGTGTGTGTGGGGGGGGGGGGAGTGTGTGATAATAATAATAATAATAATGTGTGTGTGTCTGTGTATTGATAGCACTGCGGTGAGTAGCCTGTGTAGGTGTGTGTGTGTGTAGGTGTGTGTGTGTGTAGGTGTATGTGTGTGGTAATAATAATAATAATAATAGTAATGTGTGTGTGTCTGTGTATTGATAGCACTGCGGTGAGTAGCCTGTGTAGGTGTGTGTGTGTGTAGGTGTGTGTGTGTGTAGGTGTATGTGTGTGGTAATAATAATAATAATAATAGTAATGTGTGTGTGTCTGTGTATTGATAGCACTGCGGTGAGTAGCTTGTGTAGGGGTGTGTGTGTATGTGTGTGTGTGGTGTGTGTGTATGTGTGTGTGTGTGTGGGGGGGGAGTGTGTGATAATAATAATAATAATAATGTGTGTGTGTCTGTGTATTGATAGCACTGCGGTGAGTAGCTTGTGTAGGTGTGTGTGTGTGTGTGTGTGTGTGGTGTGTGTGTGTGTTAATAATAATAATAGTAGTAATAGTAATGTGTGTGTGTCTGTGTATTGATAGCACTGCGGTGAGTAGCCTGTGTAGGTGTGTGTGTGTGGGGGGGGGGGAGGAGGAGTGTTGTGTGTGTGGGGGGGGGGGAGTGTGGTGTGTGTGTGTGTGGTAATAATAATAATAATAATAATAATAGTAATAGTAATGTGTGTGTGTCTCTGTATATGTGTGTGTAGCAATTGTGGTATATGTGTGTGTGATGTTAATAATAATAATAATGTGTGTGTGTGGTGGTGTGATTGTGTGTGTGGTGTGTGTGTGTGGTAATAATAATAATAGTAGTAATAGTAATGCGTGTGTGTCTGTGTATATGTGTGTGTGTGTATCTGTGTGTGTAGCAATTGTGGTATATGTGTGTGTGATGTTAATAATAATAATAATGTGTGTGGGTGGTGGTGTGATTGTGTGTGTGTTCCTTAGTGCCTAGGTGTGTGTGTGTGTGTGTGTGTGGGGAGTGGGTGAGGTGGGGGGATGGGGATGTGTGTGTGGAGTGATGTGTGTGTAACGATGCATGTGCACAGTTGGACACATGAATGGGTGGTACAGCCCAAGTGAAAGATGGTCCATTTCTGCCAATATCAAGTTCCTTAGTACCAAATAGGAGACATCAGGGGCAGAAGTCAGTATTGAGGATGGTGTGTGTGTGTGTGTGTGTGTGTGTGTGTGTGTGTGTGTGTGTGTGTTCCTTAGTGCCAAATAGGAGACATCAGGGGCAGAAGTCAGTATTGAGGATGGTGTGTGTGTGTGTGTGTTCCTTAGTGCCAAATAGGAGACATCAGGGGCAGAAGTCAGTATTGAGGATGGTGTGTGTGTGTGTGTGTGTGTGTGTGTGTGTGTTCCTTAGTGCCAAATAGGAGACATCAGGGGCAGAAGTCAGTATTGAGGATGGTGTGTGTGTGTGTGTGTGTGTGTGTGTGTGTGTGTGTGTGTGTGTGTGTTCCTTAGTGCCAAATAGGAGACATCAGGGGCAGAAGTCAGTATTGAGGATGGTAATAAAAAGCAACTACCTGATAATAGACACTGGTTAGGCTACGCAAATGGGACAAGTATCATTCACCTGGGCTGTACCACCCATTCATTCATGTGTCCAACTGTACACTCACTACTGTTTTGTGTTGGTTGATATGTTTAGTGGGGGTCCAGCCGAGCCTAGAATCTGTCTACAGTAGTGTGTTCTAGCGAGGGTCATAATTGATCATCTAAGGTGTTGTCAAATGTGATACCCATTTTTTGGAGTCATACACACATGGCCAGTGTAAGGTAATATCAACTAAGGCATTGTTTATTAACTAGACCATAAGCCTGTGCAACGCACGGAAGCGTTGAATGTAAACAAACTGAGTGGGTTGCCAGGCGTACGATAAAAATGAAGTATGTGTAATTAAGTAATTGGTGGGGTGTTTTTTGTGACGAAATTGTCCTCTGTCTCCCTCACTGTCACACACTTTACGTGTGCGAATTCCTGGCGCTGTAGGTGGTCACATGACAATTTGTATACCATGACAGACAAACAGAGTCTCTTCATTTAGATATATAGATAGATAGAGTGGTCCTAGTTTTGTGCCTTGGGGTACACCACACGAGAGGTCTTGGAAGGAGGAAGAAAGTGCCGCCTGTCACTAACGAAATTGTTCAGTCAGACTACCAGGTTCGAATCTATATATCTAAATGAAGAGACTCTGTTTGTCTGTCATGGTATACAAATTGTCATGTGACCACCTACAGCGCCAGGAATTCGCACACGTAAAGTGTGTGACAGTGAGGGAGACAGAGGACAATTTCGTCACAAAAAACACCCCACTAATTACTTAATTACACATACTTTATTTTTATCATACGCCTGGCAACCCACTCAGTTTGTTTACATTCCACGCTAGTACATCCCCAACTGTTGATTGATTGCTTGATTGATATTAGGTGCCGCAACAGCAAGGTCATGCAGCGCCAGAAAAAATGTGATAGAGAAGTGAGACAGCAAACAGAAAGGAAATGGAGAGAAAAGAGAAACAGTTGAACTAAATTAATAATAATAATTTTTTGTTACAAGTTAATAATGATGATAATAATAATAATAATGTTTTGTTATTATAGGAAAATAATAATAACGATAAAATATATATGTATAAATAATAATAATAATAATAATAATATTTTTTACATGCTAATAATAATAATAATAAAAATAATAATAATAATAATAATAATAATAATAATAATAATAATAATAATAATAATAATAATAATAATAATAATAATAATAATAACCTTTTAATTACCAGATAATAATAATAATAATAATAATAATAATAATAATAATAATAATAATAATAATAATAACAATAACAATAACAATAACAATAATAATAATAATAACAACAACAACTTCTTATTACAGGCCCGTGAAGATGGCAACCCTCCCTACCAATGCAAGTATGAGATGCATCGCTTCCATAAATTCGTGTGGAAGAGATTGAGGCGATATGCTAAATTTGCCTATGAGGTGAGTGTGTTATTGTGTTGTTTTAATGTTATTGTTATAGTGTTAAAATCTATTACTAGGGCTGGGAATGAACATTTTTGATTAGGTTTGGTTAGTTAGGTTAAGATAGGTCCAGTTTTGATTAGGTTAGGTTAGGTCAGGTTAGGTTAGGTCCAGTTAAGGTTAGGTTAGATTAGGTTAGGTCCAGTTAAGGTTAGGTTAGGTTAGGCTAGGTCCAGTTTAGATTAGGTTAGGTTAGATCCAGTTTAGATTAGGTTAGGTTAGGTTAGGTTAGGTCCAGTTTAGATTAGGTTAGGTTAGGTTAGGTCCAGTTAAAGTTAGGTTAGGTCCAGTTTTGATTATGTTATGTTAGTTAGGTTAAGATAGGTTAGGTTAGGTCCAGTTTTGATTAAGTTAGGTTAGTTAGGTCCAGTTAAGGTTAGGTTAGGTTAGGTTAGGTCCAGTTAAGGTTAGGATAGGTTAGGTTAAGTCCAGTTTATATTAGGTTAGGTTAGGTTAGGTTAATTAGGTTCGGTTATAATAGGTTAAAATGAGCTGGGAAAGAGAATGAGACTATTTCAAAGATATTAAGAGTGGAAGAGTATGTAAAGGAGAGTAACATGAGGGACAGAGTAGGGAGTAAGGAGGGAGTGTTGGAACAGAGTGGAAGAGTATGTAAAGGAGAGTAACATGAGGGACAGAGTAGGGAGTAAGGAGGGAGTGTTGGAACAGAGTGGAAGAGTATGTAAAGGAGAGTAACATGAGGGACAGAGTAGGGAGTAAGGAGGGAGTGTTGGAACAGAGTGGAAGAGTATGTAAAGGAGAGTAACATGAGGGACAGAGTAGGGAGTAAGGAGGGAGTGTTGGAACAGAGTGGAAGAGTTTGTAAAGGAGAGTAACATGAGGGACAGAGTAGGGAGTAAGGAGGGAGTGTTGGAACAGAGTGGAAGAGTATGTAAAGGAGAGTAACATGAGGGACAGAGTAGGGAGTAAGGAGGGAGTGTTGGAACAGAGTGGAAGAGTTTGTAAAGGAGAGTAACATGAGGGACAGAGTAGGGAGTAAGGAGGGAGTGTTGGAACAGAGTGGAAGAGTATGTAAAGGAGAGTAACATGAGGGACAGAGTAGGGAGTAAGGAGGGAGTGTTGGAACAGAGTGGAAGAGTATGTAAAGGAGAGAAACATGAGGGACAGAGTAGGGAGTAAGGAGGGAGTGTTGGAACAGAGTGGAAGAGTATGTAAAGGAGAGTAACATGAGGGACAGAGTAGGGAGTAAGGAGGGAGTGTTGGAACAGAGTGGAAGAGTATGTAAAGGAGAGTAACATGAGGGACAGAGTAGGGAGTAAGGAGGGAGTGTTGGAACAGAGTGGAAGAGTATGTAAAGGAGAGTAACATGAGGGACAGAGTAGGGAGTAAGGAGGGAGTGTTGGAACAGAGTGGAAGAGTATGTAAAGGAGAGTAACATGAGGGACAGAGTAGGGAGTAAGGAGGGAGTGTTGGAACAGAGTGGAAGAGTATGTAAAGGAGAGTAACATGAGGGACAGAGTAGGGAGTAAGGAGGGAGTGTTGGAACAGAGTGGAAGAGTATGTAAAGGAGAGTAATGTGAGGGACAGAGTAGGGAGTAAGGAGGGAGTGTTGGAACAGAGTGGAAGAGTATGTAAAGGAGAGTAACATGAGGGACAGAGTAGGGAGTAAGGAGGGAGTGTTGGAACAGAGTGGAAGAGTATGTAAAGGAGAGTAACATGAGGGACAGAGTAGGGAGTAAGGAGGGAGTGTTGGAACAGAGTGGAAGAGTATGTAAAGGAGAGTAACATGAGGGACAGAGTAGGGAGTAAGGAGGGAGTGTTGGAACAGAGTGGAAGAGTATGTAAAGGAGAGTAACATGAGGGACAGAGTAGGGAGTAAGGAGGGAGTGTTGGAACAGAGTGGAAGAGTATGTAAAGGAGAGTAACATGAGGGACAGAGTAGGGAGTAAGGAGGGAGTGTTGGAACAGAGTGGAAGAGTATGTAAAGGAGAAAAACATGTATGTATGTATCTATATACACTAATTCTGAGTAATATTTTCACCCCAACATACAGTATGTATAAAAATTAAGGTATTGTTTTCACCCCAAATTAATTCTGTATCTATATATAAACTAATTTCTGGGTATTGTTTTCACCCCAAAGTAATGTATGTAAAAATATTAATTCTGTGTGTATATAATATAAACTAATTTTGGGTATTGTTTTCACCCCGACACACAGGCGCTACACATGTGTTTAAAAAATTGTAGGGTATTGTTTTCACCCCAAATTACTTATCTATATGTATATATACTAATTGTGGGTATTGTTTTCACCCCAAATTACTTATCTATCTATCTATCTATCTATCTATCTATCTATCTATATATATATATATATATATATATATATATATATATATATATATATATATATATATAAACTAATTTAAGGTATTATTTTCACCCCAAATTAATTGTGTATGTGTATAAAATTTATTTAATTCTATGTATATAAACCAATTTTGGGTATTGTTTTCACCCCAAATTACTTATCTATATGTCTATAAACTAATTCCGGGTATTGTTTTCACCCGGACCGACACACAGGCACTACACATGGTGCAGATCAACCACACGGAGTTCACTGAGGTGTTACACATGTATAACACCTGGGACACACACACACCCAACACACTCGACCAGGTGGCCTGTCAGTGGATGAAGAAGAATAAGGTGTGTAGATTATGTGTGTTCTTTTGTGTGTGTGTGTGTGTGTGTGTTGGTGTCTCTTTCCGTGTTTTTTTTTTTTTTTTTTTTTTTTTTTTTTTTTTTTTTTTTTTTGGCATTTTAAACATCTGTAGCTGTTGTTTACTGGCCAAAGACAACTATGGTGTGTTACCTATTTAAAGATCAACCAGTATATACATAGTGAAATACATATTATATTCCTCCGTGTATGAAATCTGGAGGCTTCTGATTTCTCCTGACTACTTCATGAAACAAGCCCCATTCATATAAGTGGTGTTTCGTGGCAATATTTGAAGGACTCGTATAACTCCAATTTTCTGACTACATCATAGGGTCCTTAATAAATTTCTTTTAAGTGACAAGACTTAGTGTGAGTGGAGTCGGCTGCAATCCCCTCCATTTATGTGCTGCCATCTTTACACTTTGAGTGTTCATATCCTGAATGTTAGGGATACATGTAGTGAACATGTTCCACATCCGGGATACACCCACCACAAATGTTCTCTGGTGTTGACAGGAATGGGAATGTGGCACCTCCACTGTGTCACCACCATTTGTCACCATTCTTGTGACCCGTGTAGTGACCCTTGGAGGCAGGCACAACCCTGCCAGGTGTGGCACCTCTTGTACCAGTGCCTTGTGGAACACCACCAGTGCCACAACACAACCCTGCCAGGTGTGGCACCTCTTGTACTAGTGCCTTGTGGAACACCACCAGTGCTGCAACATCCCTGCGGTGTTCTAGTGAGTCCATGTTGCTTGTAGGTGTTGGCTGTATAGGAGGTCCTGCAGCTTCAACCAGACGTAGGGCCCGTCTCTGGATATTGTCCAGCCTCTTTATATGTGAGGCAGCACATGACATCCAGGAGAGGCAAGCATACTCAATATATGGCCTTATCTGGGCCTTATAGAGTACAAGCCTTCCACTCCTGTCCAGGAGACTCGCTATCCTACGTAAGGAGGACACTCTGTGGGAGGCTTTCTGAGCAATGTGTCTGATGTGTCCATCAAATCTGAGCCCTCGATCCACCTCCACTCCCAGGATTTTGATGGCTACCTGGAGTGGAAGAGGGACACCATCAAAGTGTACCCTCCCTTCCACTACTGTCCCAGCAGTAGGGGATCGAGAGACCACCATTGCTTGGGTCTTGTCTGGGGCAAAGGTTACCTGCCAACGTTCACCCCACTCCTGTATTACCCTTAGCTTTTAGTTGATCTCATCGGCCACTTGTCCACCGTCATGTCGAGGGTATGTACAGGAGAGGGTACAGTCATTAGCATAGATTGATGGCAACTGCTGGAGAAGGTCATCTATATATATGTTCCAGAGGACTGCATGGTCCCAGCACTCTCACACATTAACTCTCTCTCTCACAACACACACACTCATCCTTCCTTCTCTCTCTCACTCTCCTTCTCTCTCTCTCTCTCTCTCTCTCTCTCTCTCTCTCTCTCTCTCTCTCTCTCTCTCTCTCTCTCACACACACACACACACACACACACACACACACACACACACACACACACACACACACACACACACACTAACTCTCTCTCCTCTCCCTAAACAGAATCAATGGACAAGATGGCACTATGGGCGTAAACTGCATCAACTCAAATTATTATTATTATGAGGTGGTGCAAAATCATACACGTGTTGTTCTTTATTACCAAGATATTTACTCTCTCTCCCTCTCACATACACACACTCATCCTTCCTTCCCTCTCACATACACACACATACACATCATGCCTTCTCTCTCTCACACACACACACTCATCCTATCTCTCTCTCTCTCTCTCTCTCTCTCTCACACACACACACACACACACACACACACACACACACACACACACACACACACACACACACACTCATCCTATCTCTCTCACACAAACACACACATCTTCTCTCTCACACACACACTCATCCTATCTCTCTCTCTCTCTCTCTCTCACACACACACACACACACACACACACACACACACACACAGTAACTCTCTCCTCTCTCCCCATACAGAATCAATGGACAAGATGGCACTATGGGCGTAAACTGCATCAACTCAAATTGGTCGGTTTGTTCCCCATCAACTCTAGTGAGGCGGAACGATTCACTTTTATAGCTCCGGGTAAGAAGGGTGTATGTGTGTGTGTGTGTGAGACAGAGAGAGAGAGAGAGAGAGAGAGAGAGAGAGAGAGAGAGAGAGAGAGAGAGAGAGAGAGAGAGGATGAGTGTGTGAGAAAGAGAGAGAGAGAGAGGATGTGTGTGATTTTTTTTTTTTTTTTTGTGTGTGTGTGTTTGTGTGAGAGTGAGAATAAATAATAATAATAATAATAATAATAATAATAATAATAATAATAAACGGTTTATTTAGGGGATGGCAGCCCGAAAGCTGAAAATATACATATTACAATATAATTAATTATGATAAAGGTATTTACATGATGAATGATAAAAATAAAATGTAGGCATTTACATGCATACATTGGTATGTACTGTATGTACAGTACAATAAAATTGATGGAGGTGAGGGCAAGAGAAGGGTTAATGGTGGTGCTAAGTGGGAGGATTAAGGATTAGGGTGTTGGTGAGACTGTCCTGGTCAATTTTTGTATAGGTGTGTGTGTGTGTGTGTGTGATTGTGTATGTGATTGTGTGTGTGTGTGTGTATGCGATTGTGTGTGTGTGTGTGCAAAAAAGGGGGGGGGTGTAAAAGAGAATGTGTTTGTGTGTGTGAGAGAGAAATATGTAAGTGTGTAAAAGTGAATGTGTGTGTGTGTGTGTTTGTGTGAGAGAGAAAATAATACCGTACGTGTGTGTGTGTTTGTGTAAAAGTGAATGTATGTGTCTGTGTGTTTGTGTGTGTGTGAGGGAGAGAAATGGAAGAGAATGTGTGTGTGTGTGTGTGTGTTTGTGTGAGAGAGAGAAATAATACCGTACGTGTGTGTGTTTGTGTGTGTGCGGGAGAAATATAAGGTATGTGTGTGTTTTTCTGTGTGTGTGTGTGAGAGAGAGAAATAGAAAACGGAATGTGTGTGTGTATTTTTTTTTGTGTGTGTGTGCGTGTGTGTGTATATAGATATCGTACGTATATAGAGAGAGTGTATGTGTGTGTGTGTGTGTGTGTGTGTTTTATCTCCAAGTAACGTATGTATATGTGTGTATGTGTATATATATAGATAGCATACGTACATACAAATACTATATATGTGAGTATGTGTGCAAATATATAGAGAGTGTATGTGTATGTAGAAGTATAAACGTGTGTGTTTTCTCCTCAAATAATGTATGTATATGTGTGTATATGTATATAAATAGCGAGTGTACATGTATAAAGAGAGAGTGTATGTCTGTATATAGATAGCATACATATATACTGTATATAAACGTGTGTGTATGTATTTCCCTCTAAGTAACAGAAGGAAATATACGGTACATATCCTTCTGTAATACATACATACTTATAATCCCTACAAACAACTATGGACATTAATATATTTAATGTCGTATCAAGAGTTGTCGCAATACCTTTTTTGGGCAACTGTATATGTGTGTATTCGTATGTATGT
>JAWZYT010003245.1:102500-110000 GCA_034508575.1 Petrolisthes manimaculis | reverse complement strand
CTATCTATCTATCTACCTATTTATCTATATCTATCTATCTATCTATCTATCTTTGTATCTATCTATCTATCTTTGTATCTATCTATCTATCTATGTATCTATCTATCTATCTATGTATGTCTCTATGTATCTATGTATCTATCTACCTATCTATCTATGTATGTATGTATCTATCTATGTATCTATCTATCTATCTAACACACACACACACACTATCTATCTATCTACCTATCTATGTATGTCTCTATGTATGTATATCTTTCGTCTACAGATAGGGTTTGTTGGACCAGCGTGCTCAGACACCATAGAGCCAATAGCAGGTGTATCCAAATATTTCAACATCCCCATCATTTCGTACGGGGCTGAAGGCGCCATCTTCTCCGGACAGACCGACTACCCTTACTTCTTCAGGACCATACCGGAGAACAAGATATTTGGGTACGTCCTTTATTTTTATTTTTATTTTTATTATTATTATTATTATTATTATTATTATTATTATTATTAATTATATTTGGGTATGTAGAGTTGTTATAATATATATATATATATTTTTTTTTAATTGACTTTTTATTTTTTAGTTTATTTGTTTCACTTAGGATGTGTATAGGAATATTATTTAAATTATATATATAAATATATATATATATATATATATATATATATATATATATATATATATATATATATATATATATATATATATATATATATATATATATATATATATATATATATATACATTTTTATTTTTATTTTTTTTCTCAGATATGTGTATAAACATATAATAATAATAACTTTCTTATTAATATTTATATATATACATTATATATTAATATTTATATATATACATTATATATTAATATTTATATATATACATTTTTGATTTACAGCTATGTGTATAAACATTTCTTTATGGAGATGGGTTGGGTGAGGATTGCAGCCTTAGTGGAAGAAGGACATAGGTACTCAGAATACCTCACTGTGTTAGAGGAACTATTACAGGTATGGAGAGAGAGAGAGAGAGAGAGAGAGAGAGAGAGAGAGAGAGAGAGAGAGAGAGAGAGAGAGAATGTGTGTGTGTATGAGAGATAGAGAAATAATTTGTATTTTTTTTTTGTGTGTGTGTGTGAGAGCGAGAGAGAGAGTAAGAGAGAGTGTGTGAGAGAAAGTGTGTGTGTGTGTTTGTTTGTTTGTCTGTGTGTGTAAGAGAGAGAGAGAGAGAGAGAGAGAGAGAGAGAGAGAGAGAGAGAGAGAGAGAGAGAGAGAGTTTGTTTGTTTGCGTGTGTGTGTTTCCTTATTTGTGTTTGTGTTGTGTGAGAGAAAGAGAGAGAGGGGGGGAGAGTGTGTGTGTATGAGAGAGAGAGAGAGATAGAGAGAGAGAGAGAGAGAGAGAGAGAGAGAGAGAGAGAGAGAGAGTGTGTGTGTGTTTGTTTGTGTGTGTGTGTGTATGAGAAAGATAGAGAGAGAGGGAAAGGGAGAGAAAATGTGTGTGTGTTCGTGTGTGTGAGAGAAAGCGAAAGTGTGTGTGAATGTGTGTGTGAGAGAGGGAGAGAGAGAGAGAGAGAGAGAGAGAGAGAGAGAGAGAGAGGGTTGGTTATTGGTTGGTGTATGTGTGTGTGTAAGAGAGATAGATTGAGAGAGAGAGAGTGTATGTGTATGTTTGTATGTGTATGTATATAAAGTTATGTATTATCATTACAACCAATATTTTTTAATAACAACACACACAGACACACATACAACAACTTTCTAACCCACTCTCTCTCTCTCTCTCTCTCTCTCTCTCTCTCTCTCTCTCTCTCTCTCTCTAACACACACCCTCTCTCTCTCTCTCTCACATTAACTCCCACCCACTCTCTCTCACTTTCTCACACCAACCCCCACACTCTCTAATTCTCTAACACACACCCTCACTTTCCCTCACACTCCCCACCACCCACTCTATCTCTATCTAACACCCACCCACACTCTATCTCACACACCCACACCCTCTACCTATCTATCTATCTCTCACTCTCTAACACACACACTCTCTAACTCTCTCACTCCCCCCACCCACACCCACTCCTCACCACCCACACTCTCTCACTCTCTAACACACATCCACACCCTCTCTATCTCTCTAACTCTCTCACCCACTCCCTCTACCTATCTCTCTCTCACTCTCTAACACACACACTCTCTCACTTCCACCACCCACACTCTCCCTAAACCCACCACCCACTCTCCTCACTAAACCCACCACCCACTCTATCTCTCTCTAACACACACCCACACTCTCTACCTATCTCTCACTCACACACACCCACTCCCCTCTCTATCTCTCTCTATCTCTAACACACATCCACACCCTCTCTCTAACTCTCTCTCCCTCTCTCCCAGGACCACAACATGACATTGGACAAGAAGGAGTTTTCCGACGAGAGGAAGACGTCTGACATGACCACCAAACTCCTCATGTTGAAGAAGGAAAACTTTCACATTATTATTGGAGAGTTTTATCAGGAGGTGGCCAAGGATGTTATATGTGACGCTTACCACCTACGTATGACTGGTAGGCAGGTGAGTTGAAGTGGTGGTAGTGGTAGTAGTTGTAGTAGTGTTAGTAGTAGTAGTAGTAGTAGTAGTGGTAGTAGTAGTGGTGGTGGTGGAAGTGGTAGTAGTAGTAGTGGTGGTAGTGGTGGTAGTGGTAGTAGTTGTAGTAGTAGTAGTAGTGGTAGTAGTGGTAGTAGTAGTAGTAGTAGTAGTAGTAGTGGTAGTGGTGGTAGTAGTAGTTGTAGTAGTGGTGGTAGTGGTAGTAGTTGTAGTAGTAGTGGTGGTGGTGGTGGTAGTTGGAGTAGGAGTATTGTTATTATTATTGTTGTTGTTATTATTATTATTAACAGGGATACAGTTAGTGAGGGAGGAACAGGGAGGGTTCAGAAAGCGTAGAGGATGTGTGGAGCAAATATTTGCACTAAAATTAATAGTAGAGAAATATATTGGGAAGGGTAGTAAGTTGTATGCTGCCTTCATGGACTTGGAGAAGGCATACAATAGGGTTGATAGGAGAGCTATGTCAGAGGTGTTGAGAATATATGGTGTTGGGGGATCTCTACTGAAAGGTATTGAGGCTTTTTATGCAGAGGCAAAAGCATGTGTGCGGGTAGAGGGTGATCTGAGTGAGAGTTTTAATATTAGTGTAGGGCTGAGACAGGGATGTGTTATGTCACCATTGTTGTTCAATATATATTTAGCATGTTCCATGAACATGTTAGTCCCTGTGAGGGGCAAGAGGACTAGGGCCTCTTCGTTAGCCGCTCTTGTAAGTGGGAGTCCTCTGGCCTCCCCATTGTTGTTGTTGAAGTTCCTCAAGGTGTCTGGCCGAGCAGCCCAGAACTCCTGAGGAAGGCCTCAACCGGGCTTTCCCTCTGATACTTTGCTGTGGAGAGTTGGAGGTGTGAAGCCAACCATCAGCTGTCCTATGGTTGGCTTGTCCTCTTCTTGATTCTGGATCAAATTTCACACATAAACTGATTAAGTTTCATTAAATTCAGACAACTTGATATTGGCAGAAACTGACCACATTTCACTTGGGCTGTACCACCCATTCCTATGTCCAACTGTACATGTCCAATGGTAACAAGATGGTCCCAGTACAGTGCCATCAAAAGTAAAATAGTATTTTTTGAGTCTAAGGGAACTTTGATGCCTAAATATATATATATATATATATATATATTCTTTCTAGTTCCGTGTACAGTATATAATTTACCTATGCCTAACCAACACATTCTTTCCCCATTGCAGGGGTACCTGTGGTCACTACCCCACTGGTACACCAAGAACTGGTATGACACAGACACCAACAACACCTCCTCCACCAACACCACCAACACCAACACCAACACCAACACCAACACCAACACCAACAACTGTAGTACTGGTGAGATGTTGAGTGCCTTGGACGGTCACATCTCACTGTCCTATAAATACTTCGCTGAGGACAGTGATGTGATGCAGGAGAACAAGACGGTCAGACAATGGAGGAATGTCTATAGTCGGGTCAGTCAACGAATTACTGTACCTATTGTTTAGAGTTAAAATGAGGGAATTATTTAGTTATTTAATTAAAGATGGATTAATTATTATTTTTTCTATTTATATTATTACAATTGTTATTATTATTATTACTATTATTATTATTATTATTATTATTATTATTATTATTACTATTATTATTATTATTATTATTATTATTATAATTATTATTATTACTATTATTATTATTATTATTATTATTATTTACACGAGAGAGAGAGAGAGAGAGAGAGAGAGAGAGAGAGAGAGAGAGAGAGAGAGAGAGAGAGAGAGAGAGAGAGAGAGTGGGGGGTGACAGAGAGAGAGAGAGAGAGTGGGTATTATTATTACTATTATTATTATTAACTTCCTTCCTTCACCACCAGGAGGCCAACGCCACTAACGTGTCTGAGTCGGACTATGCCGGGTTCACCTATGATGCTGTGTGGGCCTATGCCTTGGCCCTGGACGCTCTCTTTAAGGAGGACGAGTCTTATGCTGCCGACCTCAGAGCAACCAATACTACACAGTGAGTATTAGGATTATTAAGATTAGGGTTAGGATTATTAGGATTAAGATTAGGATTATTTGGATTATTATTGTTATTATTATGATTTGTGGTTATTGTTATTGTGGTTATTATTATTATTATTATTGTTATTATTATTGTTATTATTATTATTATTATTATTATTATTATTATTATTATTATTATTATTATTATTATTATTATTTGGTTTATTATTATTAGGTTTATTATTATTAGGTTTATTATTATGAGTAATTTAGTGTTGATTTGTATGATTATTGTTGTTAGTGCGATTATTGTAGTTATTATTATTGTGATTATTGTAATTATTATTATTATTATTGTGATTATTATTATTGTGATTATATTTAAGATTAATAGTGAGTACTACAGTGTGGATTTGAGTTTGAGGCATTAACTATAAGGTCACCGAATGTCATAAAAAAAATAAGTTTCGTCATCACCTTTACTTAACACAACGCATTCCCTTTCTTTTTATATCGAAAGTTTGTCTGATTTTAAATTATTTGAGCCTTCAATAACTATTACTATTTAACTGTTCATTATTAAACATAAGGAAATGCGTTTGAGTATGTTAGAACAAGAATAACTGTGAAATTCCCAGAAAAAATAGCACTGGGTGAAAGAACGTCATCCCTGCTCCCCTGCCCATGACACACTGAGGGACACGGAGGGTGACGGAGGTATATATATAACACACTCCCCAGTCAGGTGTACCAACATTACAACACACGGTTAAAAGGGATGGTAACGACACTTTTTTTGGTGACTGTGTATATAACTGTGTGTGTTTTGTCATGATAATAATAATAATAATAATAATAAACGGTTTATTCAAGATATGTGGCACCATGCGGCAGTGTGTTGTGGCCAGACAGTGTGACCACATACATATAACTGTGTGTTTTGTCATGATATGTGGCACCATGCGGCAGTGTGGTGTGGCCAGACAGTGTGACCACATACATATAACTGTGTGTGTTTTGTCATGATATGTGGCACCATGTGGCAGTGTGGCTTGGCAGGGTGTGATACCTCTCATTTGTTTATATGTGTTATTGCCCGCATAGTGTGACAATGGCCTTAGAATATTCATGTGTTGTCGTTTAATGGGGTGTGGGTGTAGGGGACAGGCTTGGGGGGACTGGGGGGGTGCGGGAATAGGGAGACAGGCTTGGGGGGGCTGGGGGGGTGCGGGAATAGGGAGACAGGCTTGGGGGGGCTGGGGGGGTGCGGGAATAGGAGGACAGGCTTGGGGGGGGGGGACTGGGGGGTGCGAGAAAAGGGGGACAGGCTTGGGGGAGACTGGGGGGTGCGGGAATAGGGGGACAGGCTTGGGGGGGACTGGGGGGGTGCGGGAATAGGGGGACATGCTTGGGAGGGGGGTAGTAAGCCTGTCCCCTATTCCTGCACCCCCCCAAGCCTGTCCCTCTATTCCCACACCCCCTTAATATATATTTTTTCCTTTCCTTCGTTTACAAAACACTTTATTATGTTCTTTCCTTCCACAATAATTTGATATATTCTTTGCTTTCCTTCCTTTACAAAATAAATAAATACAATATATATTTCTTTCCTTCCACATTTATAAAGAAAATTCTGTCGTTTGATGTTGTGTTGCAAGATAATTTAATATCAGTAATGTTTTGTCTCCTTTCTTCACAAAAAATAATTAAATATATACAGTATTCCTTCGTTTCCTTTAAAAAATGATTTATTAATACAACCTTTCTTTTCCCAGGGCGTTTATCAAAAAGATCCGTGCCTTATCGTTTGATTTTAATAGATATAAATACCTTTTCGTTTTGTTCCTTTACAAAATAAATAAATAAATATTCCTTCTTGTCCTTCCTGTACAAAATAAATAAATAAATATTCCTTCTTGTCCTTCCTATACAAAATAAACTAATTAATTCCTTCTTTTCCCAGGGCGTTCATCAAGAAGATCCGTGCCTTATCGTTTGATGGGGTTTCCGGCCACATCAACTTTTCTTCCGGCAACTCCCGCCTCACTGACATCATTGTGTGGCAGTTCCAGACAGACCGATATGTGGAGATAGCCAGATACCACCCTGCTACTGACCACTCTCATAATGGAATGTAAGTAGTGGTGTAGGTAGATAAAGTGTTAGTAGGAGTAGGAGGAGGTGTTGGTAGATAAAGAAAGTGTTAGTAGGAGTGTTAGTAGGAGTAGAAGGAGGTGAAAGAGGTAGCCAGATACCACCCTGCTACTGACCACTCTCATAATGGAATGTAAGTAGTGGTGTAGGTAAAGAAAGTGTTAGTAGGAGTAGGAGTGTGTGTGTGTGTTGGTAGGAGTGTTAGTAGGAGTAGGAGGTGGTGTTGGTAGGAGTGTTAGTAGGAGATAGCCAGATACCACCCTGCTACTGACCACTCTCATAATGGAATGTAAGTAGGAGGTGTAGGTAGATAAAGAAAGTGTTAGTAGGAGTAGGAGGTGTTGGTAGTAGGAGGAGGAGGTGTTGGTAGTAGGAGGAAGAAGTGTTAGTAGGAGTAGAAGGTGTTGGTAGGAGTGTTAGTAGGAGTAGAAGGTGTAGGTAGATAAAGTGTTAGTAGGAGTAGTAGGAGGTGTTGGTAGGAGTGTTAGTAGGAGTAGGAAGTGTTGGTAGATAAAGTGTAGGTAGGAGTAGGAGGTGTTGGTAGGAGTAGGAGGTGTTGGTAGGAGTGTTAGTAGGAGTAGGAGGTGTTGGTAGGAGTGTTAGTAGGAGTAGGAGGTGTTGGTAGGAGTGTAGGTAGGAGTAGGAGGTGTTGGTAGGAGTAGGAGGTGTTGGTAGGAGTGTTAGTAGGAGTAGAAGGAGGAGGTGTTGGTAGGAGTGTTAGTAGGAGTAGGAGGTGTTGGTAGGAGTGTTAGTAGGAGTAGAAAGAGG
>JAWZYT010003245.1:55000-97500 GCA_034508575.1 Petrolisthes manimaculis | reverse complement strand
TGACCCCTTGTTAATAATAATAATTAATAATAATAATGATAATATTAACAATAATAATAAGAAATACACCCAACAACAACAACAACTACAGCAACAACAAGAGATACACCCAATAAAAATAATATTAATAAATACAACAACTACAACAACAACAACAATAATATCCCCTCCCCCCCCAACACACACACACACACACTAAGAGCCTCTCACACTGACCACTATCGTCACAGTGCTATTCATACTTTAGTGTGAAAGATAAACACTTAACTAGTTAGTACTGTATATCTCCAAGTTGTAGCCTATAGATCTTAGAAGTAATAGTAATGTAATCTTCCCCTATGTAAATAAACCGTTAATTATTATTTTATTATTATATTATTATTATTTTTATTACACAGGCGACCTCAAGACTTACCTCCTGGCCCGACGGAACTTGGTCAATGAGAAGAGTCGTAACGATGATGACGAGGTGAGCAACAAGAGGCTCACCTCCATGGCCCTCGACATTGCACGCGGACTCGCCTACCTCGCCGACCTCAAATATGTCCATCGGTACGTGTTTTTTTGTTTTTTTTAATTATTATTATTATTTTTTTTTTCTTTTTTTTTTTCATATTATTCATTTTTTTTTTTTTTTTTCTTATCTCGCCGACCTCATAGGTACGTGTGTGTGTGTGTATGTATGTATGTATGTGTGTGTGTGTGTGTGTGTTTCAGGGATGTAGCGTGTATGTATGTTGTGTGTGTGTGTGTGTGTATAGGAATAATAATCTCCCTAATATTGTTTTCACCCCTGTGTGTGTGTGTGTGTGTGTGTTTTTCAGAGATGCTGCGTGTATGTATATGTATGTTGCGTGCGTGTGTGTGTGTGTGTGTGTATAGTAATCTCCCTAATAATGTTTTCACCCCTGTGTGTGTGTGTGTGTGTGTGTGTGTTTCAGAGATGCTGCGTGTATGTATATGTATGTTGTGTGTGTGTATAGTAATCTCCCTAATATTGTTTTCACCCCTGTGTGTGTGTGTGTGTTTTTCAGAGATGCTGTGTGTATGTATATGTATGTTGCGTGTGTGTGTGTATAGTAAGCTCCATAATAATATTGTTTTCACCCCTTTGTGTGTGTGTGTGTGTTTCAGGGATGTAGCGTGTAGGAACTGTCTAGTGAATGCTAATCGGACCGTCAAGTTGGCTGACTTTGGAATGACCAGACCTCTCTATGAAAACAACTATTATAAATTTAGCAGAAAAGGTAAGAACACATTTATTGTATTTATAATAATAATAATAATAATAATAATAATAATAATAATAATAATAATAATAATAATAATAATAATAATAATAATAGAAATGTTAATAGTAATAATAGTAATGATCGTAATAATTCAGTAGAAAGGCTAAGAACACATTTATTGTACAGTATTTATAATAATAATAATAATAATAATAATAACAATAATAATAATAATAATAATAATAATAATAACAATAATAATAATAATAATAATAATAATAATACCAATATTTTGTTTAGGCACGGATAATAATAATAATAATAATAATAATAATAATAATAATAATAATAATAATAATAATAATAACAATAATAATAATAATAATAACAACAACTATAACAATAATAATAATAATAATAATAATACCAATATTTTGTTTAGGCACGGATAATAATAATAATAATAATAATAATAATAATAATAATAATAATAATAATAATATTAATAATAATACTAATAATACCCATACTTTGTTTAGGCATGTTACCAGTGAGATGGATGGCGCCTGAGTCACTCACTGATGGCGTCTTTACCACCATGAGTGACATCTGGTCGTATGGTGTGTTACTTTATGAAATTGTCACCTTTGGGGCGTTTCCGTTCCAGGTAAGATCTTGTGTGACCTGATTTGGGTTGATTTTGACCTGATTTGACCTAATATATATTCTGACCTAACCTAATTTAATCGAATCTAGCCTAACATTACCTAACCTGACGTGATTTGACCTAATATATATTCTGACCTAACCTAACTTAACCGAATCTAGCCTAACATTACCTAACCTGACCTGATTTTGACCTGATTTGACCTAATATATATTCTGACCTAACCTAACATTACCTAACCTGACCTGATTTGACCTAATATATATTATGACCTAACCTAACGTAATCGAATCTAACCTAACATTACCTAACCTGATCTGATTTGATGTGACCTAACTTGACCACTTCTAATCTAATCTGACCTCACCTAACCTAATCTAATCTGACCTCACCTGACCTAATATAATCTGACCTCACCTAACCTAATATAATCTTACCCAACTTGACCTAATCTAATCTGACCTGACCTATCCTAACCTAACCTTACCTGCCTTGAGGTAACCTGATATAATTTAACTTACAGTCCTACCCTGACCTGACCTAGTGTAACCTAACCTAACCTAACCTATTCTGACCCAACCTGACCTGACCTGACCTAGTGTAATCTAACCTGACCTAACCCAACCTGACCCAAGCAGACCTAATCTAAGCCAACCTAACCCAACCTTAGAATACACTCCTTACTCCCTACTCTGTCCCTCATGTTACTCTCCTTTACATACTCTTCCACTCTGTTCCAACACTCCCTCCTTACTCCCTACTCTGTCCCTCATGTTACTCTCCTTTACATACTCTTCCACTCTGTTCCAACACTCCCTCCTTACTCCCTACTCTATCCCTCATGTTACTCTCCTTTACATACTCTTCCACTCTGTTCCAACACTCCCTCCTTACTCCCTACTCTGTCCCTCATGTTACTCTCCTTTACATACTCTTCCACTCTGTTCCAACACTCCCTCCTTACTCCCTACTCTGTCCCTCATGTTTCTCTCCTTTACATACTCTTCCACTCTGTTCCAACACTCCCTCCTTACTCCCTACTCTGTCCCTCATGTTTCTCTCCTTTACATACTCTTCCACTCTGTTCCAACACTCCCTCCTTACTCCCTACTCTGTCCCTCATGTTTCTCTCCTTTACTTACTGAATGGAGTAGAGATGAGATGTCAGAGAATCATGTGTGTGTGTGTGTGTGTGTGTAACTCGAATAAACAGAGTCAGGAATGAGGAAGTGAGGAGGAGAAGGACAAGTGTTGTGATAGAGTTAACAGGCCTTACAGAACAGAGTGTGTTAAGATGATTTGGACATGTAGAAAGAATGAAGGAGAATAGTATGGTAGAGAGGATAGGGTTAGCAGAATAGAATGGTAAAGTAAGAGAATAGAGTTAGTAGATAAAGAGGATAGTGTTAACAGACCGTGTAGAACAGAGATAGTTTGAACACGTGGAGAGAATAGAGGAGAATAGGATGATAAAAAGGATAGGGTTAGTAGATGAAGAGGAAAGTGTTAGCAGACCATGTAGAACGGTGTGTGTTAAGATGGCTTGGACACATGGAAAATAGAGTGGTATAGAGGATAGTGTTAGCAGGCCTTGTAGAAGCATGTGTTAAGATGGTTAGTGTGTAAAGAGGCAAGGGGAAGATCAGATGTGGAGGAAGGCCACAGAGGAGATGGATAGACACTGTGTAAGGAGCTCTGAGTGGAAGAGGTGTATCTGTGGAGCGAGGTGGAGTGATTGTGTGTGTGTGTGTGACTGAAACGAGTGAAGGAGGAGGAGTGAGGAGTGTTTAAAGAGTGAAAGGAGTGAAGGAGGAGGAGTGGGGAGTGTTTAAAGAGTGAAACGAGTGAAGGAGGAGGAGTGGGGAGTGTTTGGAGTGTGACACGAGTGGAGGAGGAGGAGTGGGGAGTGTTTGAAGAGTGTAACGAGTGGAGGAGGAGGAGTGGGGAGTGTTTGAAGAGTGAAAGGAGTGGAGGAGTAGGAGTAGTGAGTGGTTAAAGAGTGAAACGAGTGGAGGAGGAGGAGGAGTGGGGAGTGTTTAAAGAGTGGTCGTGGCTTATTGGTCTTTGGAGGAGTGGCCTATAGTCGTGTATGTATATATTTATAATTTGCTTTGTTTGTGCCACCTCAGGGTATGACGAATGACCAGGTGTTAGAACATGTCAAGGCTGGACACACCATAGCGATACCAAGGGGAGTTAAACCACAACTGTAAGTATAAACCACTAATGTATGTACAGTTGGCTCCACTCCCGCGTTTCTCCCCTGTCGTTGCCAATGTTGGGCCAGTCTGAAATTCGAATCCCTATTCACAAGTTAAAATATTGGAAACATTTATATCTTTCACTCTAAGGATATGAATGTTTCGAATATTTTTACTTGTGGATCGGGATTCGAATTTCTGACTGGCCCAACATTGGCAACGACAGGGGAGAAACGCGGTAGTGGAGCCAACTGTATGTATGTATGAATATATATGGTGTATACAGTACATTATATAATTAAAGTGTACATTACATAATTTATTTAGTGTGTACAGAGTAATATTTATTTAGTATTTACAATACATCAAATATTTATCATTTATTTTCCCATACAGTACATTATATATTCATTATTTATTTAGTATTTACAGTACATTATATATTCATTATTTATTTAGTATTTACAGTACATTATATATTCATTATTTATTTAGTATTTACAGTACATTATATATTCATTATTTTCTCCTCCCTCAACAGTGACATATTATTACGTTCGTGTTGGCATTAATGTTTACAGTATATTATATAATGATTAATTTCTCTTCCCTCTACAGTGCATTATATACAGTATTGATTAATTTCTCTTCCCTCAACAGTGACATATTATTACGTTCGTGTTGGCATGGTATAGCCGTGAATCGACCCCCGGTACTCCAGATCATTGAACACCTACTGAACCATCCCCGGCTCATATCCCCGTGCCTGGACGGACCCCAGAGTTCCGTCCAGATCGAGGACACGGTCTCCCTGGAAATGCGGATACCGGACAAGTCCCGCAAGTCGTCGCTCTCCATCAACAACCGTCTGCAGAACATGGCGTCCTCGTCCAGCCGTAAGCGGTCGATGAGCGGCAACATGGTGATGAATGTACCGCCGCTCACCACCAGTCTCAGCGAAGACGGCATGATCTCCGCCGCACACTCCAACCTGGACGCACTCAACCTGAACCACGTGATGATGGCCGAGGAGGAGAACGAGATGGGACAAGACCCACTCCTGCCCCCGGCACAGTATGTCTCCTCCAGGTACATGTCCTCACTCGCACACAACAACAAACAACAACAACAACAACAACAGCTGCTACTCAACAGCCGGAAGGAGTGTGAGAACTTGTTGACAAATAGTAATCGACAACAACAACAACAACAACAACAACCTCAACAACAACAACAACAACAACAACAACAATTATTAAACAACCGGAAGGAGTGTGAGAACTTGTTGACCAATAGTAATAGTAGTAGTAGACAACAACAACAACAAACACAACAACAACAACAAACACAACAACAACAACAACCCGACTACTGTACCACGGATATCTCGAGAGAATTGTGGACGAGCGTAACCCCAGTATAGGGTCGGTAGAAAGGGGGGGAGGGGGAGAGAGAAAAAGAGAGAAGGAAGGGGGAGGAAGGAGGAAGGGGAGAAGGAGGGGGGAAGGGGAGAAGGAAGGGAGGAGGGGGAGAGTAGGATGGAAGGGGGAGAGAGAAATATAGAGAAGGAAGGGGGAGAGGTAGGGAAAAAGAGGAGGAAGGGAGAAGGTGAAAGTGGAGGGGAATTGAAGACTACGGATTCTTCCAAACTTCTTAATGACACACACACACACACACACACACACACACACACACACAAAATAAGTGACCAAAGTAGTATTCTATTAGTAGTTATAGTACAGGTAGTAGTAATTATATTATTATCTCTCTCTCTCTCTCTCTCTCTCTCTCTCTCTCTCTCTCTCATTATTTTAAGGGGAAAGTTGACAATTTTTTATTATTTTTAAAACACGAAAAACGACAATATATATATATATATATATTTTTTTTCTCCAGGGGAAGAACGACACGTTTTCTTTTATTTATTTTTTAATCCAGGAGAAAAATGACTCATGTATTTTTTAATCCAGGAGAAAAATGACGCATGTATTTTTTAATCCAGGAGAAAAATGACTCATGTATTTTTTAATCCAGGAGAAAAATGACGCATGTATTTTTTTATTTATTTTTAATCCCGGTGAAAAACGACACACATATTTGTTTTCTTCAATGCTAATCTAATTTTCTGGTCAGTTATTTTATATTATTATTGTTATTTATTTAATGTGTATTTATTTATATGAGTGTTAATATAAGAATATCAACCCAATGTGGAAATGAAAAAGAGGTGTGTGTGTGTGTGTGTGTGTGTGTGTGTAGGTTTATAGGTGCGTGTGTGTGTGTGTGTGTGTGTGTGTGATAAATGAAGTACAGTAATGGGATATTAAACCTGGAGCAAATGGCATACATACATACATATATACATACATACATACATACATAATTTAATTACATACTGTACATACATACATACATAATTTAATTACATACATACATACATAATTTAATGACATACTGTACATACATGCATAATTTGGAAAGAAAAAGTTTATATGTAAAGTTCCTAAAAAAAAAAAGAAACAAAAAATAATGTACAATCGGCAAAAAAAAAAAAAAAAAAAAAAAAATCGTTACCATCCTTTTAACAAACTATGGAGACTGATCGATGTCTTGGCTAATCTTTCCTCCGTTAACGATCAACATGGTATCTTTTTCATTTCCTGCCTTCCTTCCCTACCTACCTTCTCTCCTTACCTACCTTCCCTCCCTACCTTCTCTCCCTTCCTACCATTTTCCCTACCTCTCTATCTATCTTATCTTCCTTCCCTACTTCCCTATCTCTCTCTTTCAGTTTCGGCTGGAGGGAGTGGTGGGTGGGGAGGAGCCTTCTTCTTTGCTATACTTTCCCTCCCTCTTGTAGGTTAGATAGAATAGTAAAATCAAGCAGCCTCGAAAGGACCAGTAGGTCTGTTGCTGTTTGAGTGTTCCTTTGTATTCCTTTGTAACACACACCCATCGACACAGGGCTATAAAACACAAGTCTTCACACACTCCCATACATTGTGTGTGCGTGTGTGCGTGTGTTATCACAGCTACGCACAGTTGTATGCAAAAAAATGAATTGTATGTAGTCTTTCCTGTCTATTTTAGTGCATTTATATACTCGTTTTTATACACAAACACATAAGCATACATCCAGGTACACAAATTAATGTATCTATGTACTCATTATAAACATGAGTAACACATGCGTTCCCCCTCGTGTGTCGTTGGGTAACCGACGTATTATTTTCCGACTTTGACGCGCTGCTGTAAAGGAGAGAAACATAAGGGTCAGAGGAGGGTTTGAACAAGTAAGGAGGGAGTGTTGGAACAGGGAAAACTGGAGACACTTCTGCCGTGGCCATCCCCTTGGAGGGAGTTACCGGAGGGAACGAGGCGTCAGAGCTATAGATATATAGATAGATAGATAGATAGATAGATGACGCGCTGCTGTACGCTAACCAGTGAAGTTAGGAGACTTCTGTTTGCATATTCTGGTGCGTAAAATAAAACTCTACAAATCTATAAGACAAGACTAACCTTCGAGTAACTTCAAAATGCTGGGGGAGTTGCGGCTGGGGGATCATGCATTGCGGTTCTTAGGGGTTAACAGTGTGTTGTAATGTTGGTACACCTGACTGGGGAGTGTGTTATATATATACCTCCGTCACCCTCCGTGTCCCTCAGTGTGTCATGGGCAGGGGAGCAGGGATGACGTTCTTTCACCCAGTGCTATTTTTTTTCTGGGTATTTCACAGTGATTCTTGTTCTAAAATATTCAAACGCATTTCCTTATGTTTAATAATGAATAGTTAAATAGTAAGAGTTCGTGAACACTCAAAATTTAATATAAAATCGGCTAAACTTTTGATATAAACAAGAAACTGAATGTGTTGTGCTAACTTGTCACTGACACGGCCCGAGTATTATAGGTCGGGGTGAAAACAATACCCGTCCAGTATGTCCCGGATGACACGAGGTACCAACAGCTGGCCAGTACCAACCCTACCAAGCTTACCAAAGTTAAAATTAACGTAGGGATGGGAACGAAACTGTTTTTGCCGACTGTATATAAAAAAAAGAAGATAAAGTGTACAGTTACCTCCTTAAAAAACAGTCACTACTATTTCTACTACTACTAATACAACTATTACTATTACTACTAATACAACTATTACTATTACTACAACAACTACTACTAATATTAAAAAACAGTCACCACCACTACCACTACTACTACTACTACTACCACCACTACTACTACTACTACTACTACTACTACTACCACTACCACTACTACTACTACTACTACTACTACTACTACTACTACTACTACTACTACTACTACTACTACCACTACTACTACTACCACTACTACCACTACTACTACTACCACTACTACTACTACAGTTAACACTATTGAAAAAGTCACCACCACCACTACTACCACCACTACCATCACCACTACTACTACCACTACTACCACCACTACATCAGTATTATCGCATTATGCAATGAGATTCGTATGCAAACAACAACAACAACACAACACACCATGCGTCGTACATACCACACATCGTACACACCACAAACCATGCATCGTACCACACCATGCGTCGTACACCACACATACTATAATACCACACCATGCATCGTACCACACCATGCGTCGTACACCACACATACTATAATACCACACCATGCATCGTATCACACCACACCATGCATCGTATCACACTATGAGCATTCTTGAATACGGACCGTAATATTATACCATGTGCCAATCAACACTAATGATTATGAAACCT
This sequence comes from Petrolisthes manimaculis, assembly GCA_034508575.1. Lineage (NCBI taxonomy): Eukaryota > Metazoa > Arthropoda > Malacostraca > Decapoda > Porcellanidae > Petrolisthes > Petrolisthes manimaculis. The sequence continues at coordinate 88,610 of JAWZYT010003245.1, read as the reverse complement.
CGCGTGTGTGTGTGTGTGTGTGTATGTGTGTTAAAATGATGAGTATGTATGTATGTGTGTGTTAAAATGATGAGTATGTGTGTGTATGTGTGTTAAAATGATGAGTATGAGTGTGTGTGCGTTAAAATGATGTGTATGGATGTGTGAGAGAGAGATGTATGAGTGTGTGTGTGTGTATTCTTATCTATGTATGTGTGTGTGTGTATTCTTATCTATGTGTGTGTGTATTATCTATTTGTGTGTGTGTGTTCATTACCATACACACATTTACTGACCATGCTGTAACGATAAGTGTGTGTATGTGTGTGTGTGTGTGTATCCTTATCTATGTGTGTGTGTGTGTGTGTGTGTGTGTGTGTGTGTGGTGACATGGTGTGTTATATTTCCTGGGCTATGTAAGGGCTACAGGATTGATACGGGTTATACAGTCGTGGTCAATAATAATCATCCACATATGGGAATCTCAAACAATTTACTGTCTAATGTTTTCACGTTCACATATGATGTTATTGTTTTAAGTAGTGTGTATGTGTGTGTGTGTGTGTGTATTATTGTTTTAAGTAGTGTGTAGCTGCTTGTAATAAATTAAAAGAGGGTAGTTAACATATGTATGTGTGTATGTATGTATGTGTGTGTGTGTATGTATGTATGTATGTGTGTGTGTGTGTGTGTGTTATTGTTTTAAGTAGTGAGTAACTACTTGTATTAAATTAAAAGATGGTAGTTAACCTATTTATTGTAAAGTTTATCTTCTAAGGAACAGAGGGAAGCTGTCAAACTCTTACGTGAGTTACCCCTATAGGGATGATTATATTTGACCACGACTGTACATATATTTGGGTTAATAAGGAGACTGTTGTGTGTGTGTGTGTGTGTGTTGTTGTTGTTGAGAAACTAGAAGACTATAGGTTCCTTCCAACTCAATGCAACCCTTAGTGTTTCTCAGTGAGGGAACTGTGTGTTGACATAGAGTTGATGCCATGGTGATTGTTGTTGGTTTGTAAGCTTCCCAACCAACCACAACCAACTACGTATGTCAGGGTTGATTCCATGGTGGTTGGTGTTGGTTTGTAAGCTTCCCAACCAACCATAGCCATCCACATTTGTCAGGGTTGATTCCATGGTGGTTGTTGTTGGTTTGTAAGCTTCCTAACCAACCACGTATGTCAGGGTTGATGCCATGGTGGTTGTTGTTGGTTTGTAAGCTTCCTAACCAACCACAGTCAACCACATTTGTCAGGGTTGATTCCACAGTGGTTGGTGTTGGTTTGTAAGCTTCCTAACCAACCACGTATGTCAGGGTTGATTCCATGGTGGTTAGTGTTGGTTTGTAAGCTTCCCAACCAACCACAGTCAACCACGTATGTCAGGGTTGATTCCATGGTGGTTGGTGTTGGTTTGTAAGCTTTCTAACCAACCACAGCCAACCACGAATGTCAGGGTTGATTCCTTGGTGGTTCGTGTTGGTTTGTAAGCTTCCTAACCAACCACAGCTAACCATACTTGTCAGGGTCGATTCCACAGTGGTTGGTGTTGGTTTGTAAGCACACAAACGAAAGAATGTTGGACGTGTAAATGTCTTATGGGTGAATTATTTAATGAATTTGGTTTGTAAGCACGCAAACGAAAGAATGTTTGGAAAATAATAAAGACTTACAAGTATGGTAGGTTGGGAAGCTTACAAACCACTGTGGAATCAACCCTGACAAATGTGATTGGTTGGGAAGCTTACAAACCAACACCAACCACCATGGCATCAACCCTGACAAATGTGGTTAGCTGTGGTTGGTTAGGAAGCTTACAAACCAACACCAATCACTGTGGAATCGACCCTGACAAGTATGGTTGGTTAGGAAGCTTACAAACGAATACCACTTTGGATTCAACCCTAAAAAAATGAAGCCATACAAATGTGGTTGGCTGTGGTTGGTTAGGAAGCTTACAAACCAACAACAACAACCACCATGGCATCAACCCTGACAAATGTGATTGACTATGGTTGGTTAGGAGGCTTACAAACCAACACCAACCACCATGGAATCAACCCTGACAAATGTGGTTGGTTAGGAAGCTTACAAACCAACACCAACCAACCCCTGTGGAGGAATCATAACCCCTTCTAATTCACCAACAATGTTATAATAATAATAATAATAATTTATGTCCCTTTTATTAAGATGTAATAAATACGAGCTTCTCTGTTTTGTCATAGTGATATAAAGGCGTTCATATATAGACTGTCATTCTGGCCTGTGCAAACTAGATGACTGTGCAATCCTTTATGGGAGTGTGGGAGTAGGGGACAGGCTTGGGGGGGGGGGCTTAAGGGGTGTGGGAGTAGGGGACAGGCTTTGGGGGGGGGGGGGGGGTGCAGGAATAGGGGACAGGCTTGGGGGGGGGGTTAGTGGGGTGCAGGAATAGGGGGACAGGGTTGGGGAGGGGTTGAAAGCCTGTACCCCTATTCCCGCACCCCCTAACCCCCCCCAAGCCTGTCCCCCTATTCCCGCACCCCACTAAATCCCCCCCCAAGCCTGTCCCTCTATTCCCTCACCCCATAACCCCACCCCCAAGCCTGTCCCCTACTCCTGCACCCCCTAACCCCCCCCTCAAAGCCTGTCCCCCTATTCCCACACCCCCTTAAATTTGTCACACTCTATGCATCACTGTACAAGGGTCGGTGTGACTGACCAAAAGATTGTTCGATATGGCTCAGTCATTTGTGCAAACCATCACACACACACACACACACACACACACACACGACGGTTATGCCTGCACTCACACACACACACACACACACACACACACACACACTATGGTTATGCCTGCACACACACACACACACACACACACACTATGGTTATGCCTGCACTCACACACACACACACACACACTATGGTTATGCCTGCACAACCACACACACACACACACACACACTATGGTTATGCCTGCACACACACACACACACACACACACACGGTGGTTATGCCTGTACAACCACACACACACACACACACACACACACTAGGGTTATGCCTGCACTCACACACACACACACACACACGCGACGTTTATGCCTGTACACACACACACGGTTATGCTTGCACACACACACACACACACACACACACACCCACACAATGACCAGTTTGCACAGGTAGGATTGACAGTCCATGTAGGCCTTAATTAATAGCTGTAAATATTGAGGGTCACTATGCTTCGTATGTGCTAAGCACAACAATTTATTATTTATGTACAGGCTCTATCTAGCTTTTAGTATAATAATCATACACACACATATATATATATTCATTAGTAATCACAAGTACACGTGATACATAATTTCTGACCAGAGTGTGAGGAGCAGAAAGCTTCGAATCGCCTGGTATTGTTCATTTCCCCCCCAACCCAGTACACCTATAGAGGCTGAGTTCGAATGCAGGGTGTGTGTGTGTGTGTGTGTGTGTGTGTGTGTGTTTCGTCTCTGGTCAGGGATTATGTATCTCGAGTGTACACGTGAATTTATAAGTGCAGAATAACTCGCAATGAAAATGAAAGAGTTATTCTGCACATATATAAAAAAAAATATATATATATATATATCTATAAATAAACATGTATGTACATTGTCTCATCCATCATCACCAGTATTTTATTTCATATTTACATTAGTCTCGTGGGAAGAGGTTGTGTACAATAATAATAATAATAATAATAATAATTAATATGTGCTAATATTTGTATACTATATTTATATTGACCACAACAATTCATATACATGTTATTATTAGCAAAGATTTATTTAACAACATAGCTTATATATATAGCTTAACTTTAATACAACAATATTATTATTATATATTGTTAGTATTTTTATTTATTATTATTATTATTTTTTAATCAAATCGGTGAGTCATTTGGTAAAGCATTCATTGCAGTATATACATACACATACAAATACATACATAGTACTACATACATACATACATATACATACAGTACATACACACACAGATACATACACATATATACATACTGTACACACACATACACACATATACATACATGCATACATGCATATACATACAGTACATACATATACATACATACACACACAGATACATCCACACATACACATACTGTACACACACATACACACATATACATACATACATACATACATGCATACGTACACAATAAATACTAATTAACATTTTCTTTACATTAATTATTTCGTGTATAATAATTGCTGTGGTCAATTATTCGTTGCTATTATAATTGCTTTATAGATATTTCTTCTCCATTTAATTATTAGAGCGACAATTTTATAATTATATAAATTGAGTAACATATGTGGATGTGTCAAGGCATTAAATAAATAAATAAATAAATAATTAATAATAATAATATTAATAATAAATAGCATATTATTTTCATTTCCACATTCGTCGTCAAAGAGAATTTGTTTTCTAATTAATAATGATAATATGATGTGTTATTTTTTTTATTTATTATTATTTTTTTGTAAAAAAAAATTGTTAACTTTTTTATTTATTATTATTTTTTTTTAATTTTTATTTATTCTTATTTTTTTTATTATTATTATTATTATTATTATTATTATTTTTTTTTTTTTTTTTTTTTTTTTTACTTTTTTTTTGTGCTATTAGATGTATAATATTATACATAAATAAATATATAGTAATATATGAGTGAAAGCCAATTTTGACTTTATATATATATAGAGAGAAAAACCTTTGAAAATTAATCAGTAATAATTATGATATTATTATTTTGTTTTCGTAAATAGGGAAGGAGGTTGTTTGTTTCGTGGCACAGGGTTGATTCCACAGTGGTATTGGTTTGTAAGCTTCCCAACCAACCAACCACACTTGTAAGGCTTCATTATTTTCCAAAAGCTGAGTATCCACATTCACAAAATCTATCCAACAGTTAGATAATAATAATCACTGTATAATTTACTCACCAAATTCATTAAATAATTCACCCATAAGTTATTTACACGGCTAAGATTCTTTCGTTTGCATGTTTACAAACCAATGCCAACCACTGTGGAATTCAAACATAGTCAGGAGGAATAGACACCGCCTGTTTCAGATCTTGGACAGCAACTGAACAGACTCAACACAGTTCAAAGAAGTGACACCCGTAGTTTTAAAACATTTGAGGTCCCTTACTGGAGCTCTATGAATTCTCCAAACTACTCCAGGCAACAGATTCCCTATTCGAAACACTGAAGCGTTTTGTGGCCTGGATTATTTGGAGGGTTCATAGAGCTCCAGTAAGGGCCCTCAAATGTTTTAAAACTACGGGTATGTGTTCTAAACCTCTCAACGTTGACAATGGTTGGGAGAATTCACTTGTTGGAACTGTGTTGAGTTGTTGTCCAACACTCCTTGTACCCTGGTGGTCCACTACTATCACCCACGACTGTACAGCCACAATCCAATAACCACCAACACTTTCCTTTCATTGCGTAAATAAATCAGTATCATATCAAATTATAATCATACAACAACAACACCTTACGTCAACTCAACTCCCTCAATTATTATTATTATTATTATTAGGTGGTACAAAATCATACACGTGTTGTTCTTTATTACCAAGATATTTACTACGATGGAAGGAAAGTGTTGGTGGATATTGGATTGTGGCTGTACACGTGCTGACCATAATATCCAAGCCCGAGTAATGGAGCAGACTGTTTCTGGACGACGGCCCACTCAAAGGGTTGATTCCACAGTGGTATTGGTTTGTTAGCTCCCCAACCAACCACAATTTTAAGGCGTCATTATTTTCCAAAAGGTGAGTATCCACATTCACAATATCTATCCAACAGTTAGATAGTAATAATCACTGTATAGATTACTCACCAAATTCATTAAATAATTCACCCATAAGGCATTTACACGACAAACATTCTTTCGTTTGCGAGCTTACCAACCAAAACAAACCACTGTGGAATCGACTCAAAGACTTCATAGCTTTACTAAAATTACCTAAACTGAAAGAAAGACAAAATAGAGGAGATATAATTATGGCTTACAAATGTGTCTCAGAAAAAGAAAAGATAGATATAGAAAACTGATGTCAATTAGGAATACCTACAATGAGAGGACACAGTAAGACATTAAGTAAAAGAAAAGGAAATAAAGATGTACAGAAATATAATTTTATAAATAGAGTAATAGACGAATGGAACAAATTAACAGAAATAGTGGTGTTTACACGTTACAAAACACACACAGACACACACACACACACACAACAATGTAAAATAGACTGGCAACACTGCTTGGTTTGCCATTCAGTGTTGCCAGGTGCAGGGAAATGACTTCTGTTTCAGTACATTTTGAAGTCTACACAGGGAAAATATTTAAAGATTATTCAAGAGTAAACAGAAAATTTTCCACCAGATGAAATACCAAAAAGACCATCAATATTCAAGAGTTAATTAAACAGGGAATTATTGAGGTAAAAAGGGAAATTATGGAAAATATGGTGAAGCAGACTTGGCAACACTGCAGCCATTCCAGATCTGGCAACACTGTCTCCTGCCATTCCAGTGACTCCACCTGAACTGTCAACAACACCAAGGTGAGTGTCCTTTGTTATGTGGGTTGGTTGGTTGGTTGGGAAGCTTACAAACGAATGCCACTGTGAAAATAATCGACTCTTAGTGGCCAAAGTTTCTTGAATATATTTATACCACTTTATATATATTTATACCACTTTATTTATATTTATACCACTTTATATATATTTATTACCACTTTATTTATATTTATACCACTTTATATATATTTATTACCACTTTATTTATATTTATACCACTTTATATATATTTATACCACTTTATATATATTTATACCACTTTATTTATATTTATACCACTTTATTTATATTTATACCACTTTATATATATTTATACCACTTTATATATATTTATACCACTTTATATATATTTATACCACTTTATTTATATTTATACCACTTTATATATATTTATTACCACTTTATATATATTTATACCACTTTATTTATATTTATTACCACTTTATATATATTTATACCACTTTATTTATATTTATTACCACTTTATTTATATTTATACCACTTTATATATATTTATACCACTTTATTTATATTTATACCACTTTATATATATTTATACCACTTTATATATATTTATACCACTTTATATATATTTATACCACTTTATTTATATTTATACCACTTTATATATATTTATACCACTTTATTTATATTTATACCACTTTATTTATATTTATACCACTTTATATATATTTATACCACTTTATATATATTTATACCACTTTATTTATATTTATACCACTTTATATATATTTATACCACTTTATTTATATTTATACCACTTTATTTATATTTATACCACTTTATTTGGTAAGATCGTGAGTACCGGGAATAGATAATTGTTTATTTCAACACTAATGATTTATATTGGTTGTATGTTAGGGTAATATTTTTGTTAGCTGTTTCCTGATTTTATCCAAGAATATTAACCCCGATAGTAGAAGATGAACGTATGTATGTATGTATGTATAGTAGGGGAGGGCATGAAATATATCAGGGAAAGAGAGGGGTTGATAGACGGCTATGAAGATGTATGTATGTATGTATGTATGTACCGGGACCTAACCTGGGCAGACTACCGGGACCTAACCTGGGCAGACTACCGGGACCTAACCTGGGCAGACTACCGGGACCTAACCTGGGCAGACTACCGGGACCTAATCTGGGCAAAATACAACAACATATACGGGCTCCCCATGTTTGTATGTTTTTTTTTTTTTTTTTTTGGGGGGGGGATTAGAAATGGGGCATATCTCGAAAACGAGGCATTTGAAGAACAAAAACCATAGAAACAAAGTCTTATAATGGTCCAATATAGTGGGTAATTACAGTAAAATATCTATTATACAGTAAGGTCCACTTCTTCACTAAAACAAAAAAAATAATATAAAAACACATTTACATTACATACCTACAACAAGTCCATATGTTTATAGAACTTGGCAATATCATGAAGAAACTGCTCCGTTAAATTGTACTTGTATTTCCTTCTATACAGATAGTCCTGAAGGTAGCTATAGTCTGTTCAAAACTTGTGTTCCGCTGGCCTCTTATGCTTAGATAGATAGAAATAGATAGATAGATAGACAGATAAGAGATAGATAGAGATAGATAGAAAGATATAGATAAAAATAAATATAGATATAAAGATATAGATAAAAATAGAGACAGATAGAGATAGATAGAAAGATATAGATAAAAATAGATATAGATATAAAGATATAGATAGAAATAGAGACAGATAAAGATAGATAGAAAGATATAAATAAAAATAGATATAGATATAAAGATATAGATAGAAATAGAGACAGATAGAGATAGATAGAAAGATATAGATAAAAATAGATATAGATATAAAGATATAGATAGAAATAGAGACAGATAGAGATAGATAGAAAGATATAGATAAAAATAGATATAGATATAAAGAGATAGATAGAAATAGAGACAGATAGAGATAGATAGAAAGATATAATTAAAAATAGATATAGATATAAAGATATAGATAGAAATAGAGACAGATAGAGATAGATAGAAAGATATAGATAAAAATAGATATAGATATAAAGATATAGATAGAAATAGAGACAGATAGAGATAGCTAGAAAGATATAGATAAAAATAGATATAGATATAAAGATATAGATAGAAATAGAGACAGATAGATAGAGGAAAATGGAACACAAGATTTGAACAGAGTATATCTCGCAATGCTTCTGAAGTATGACGTTCAGGATATGTAGATTTAGCATACATTCTCCTCTTTTTTTATGTGAGGTTAGGTTGGTGAAGGGGTCGCATAAAGTGAATTTTACATTTCCATAAGAAATAATGATACTTTAACTTGAAAATTGAGCCTCCTTGTTCGTGTTATTTAAAGAGTTCGTGTAAATTGCATTTATTTAATTTTTTTCATGATACGCACAATTTCAAATTCGCATAATTAAATTTAAACTCGCATAAAAAGAGAGGAGAGTGTACCTCCAAGAATTTTCAATGTTGTGTGTATGTAAAGAAGGGTCTTTTGGCTCCACAAAATGCCTCTTATGACAAATAGTGTTGTGGGTATAGCCAAATTCTTGTAGTTTTGAATATGCCCTCCACTCGTCCGAAACTATGGTGGTTCCTGGCTTTATATAGGGTCGATTCCACAGTGGTTTGTTTTGGTTGGTAAGCTCGCAAACGAAAGAATGTTCGTCATGTAAATGCCTTATGGGTGAATTATTTAATGAATTTGGTGAGTAATCTATACAGTGATCATTATTATCTAACTGTTGGATAGATATTGTGAATGTGGATACTCACCTTTTGGAAAATAATGAAGCCTTACAATTTTGGTTGGTTGGGGAGCTAACAAACCAATACCACTGTGGAATCAACCCATAATCCTGAATGATGGGAATGAGCGTCTCCTTAGAGTAGACCGATCACTCAACGCGAACCATAAAACATTGCTTTGTTGTTCTGTCAATGCCACCAAATACCCAACCTTCACAAATACCCAACCTTCACAAATACCCAACCTTCACCAATACCCAACCTTCACAAATACCCAACCTTCACAAATGCCCAACCTTCACAAATACCCAACCTTCACAAATACCCAACCTTCACAAATACCCAACCTTCACAAATACCCAACCTTCACAAATACCCAACCTTCACAAATACCCAACCTTCACAAATACCCAACCTTCACAAATACCCAACCTTCACAAATACCCAACCTTCACAAATACCCAACCTTCACAAATACCCAACCTTCACAAATACCCAACCTTCACAAATACCCAACCTTCACCAATACCCAACCTTCACTCTTATAAAGAAATCTTCCTCTGTTGTATTTGCGGTTAAAAAACTTTGACTCGTCATTTTCAACAGTGTGACCAGGACCACCCATTTCATTAAGGGACCCTGTGATGTAGTCAGAAAATTGGAGATAAATGAGTCCTTCAAATATTGCCACGAAACACCACCTATATGGAAGGAGCTTGTTTCGTGGCATAGTCAGGAGGAATCAGTAGCCTCCACTTTTCATACACGATCACAGGGTCCTTAATTAAAGCACATAGTTCACGACAATAGTTATAACAGTCCGTAACAGTGTTCTTATTTACATCACATTCACGTATAGCATCATGTATAGACAATGAGTGTATGAAACAATAAATTAATTCAAGTACAGTACTGTTGAAAAAGGAAGACGACAGGTTAACCCATCAAATAATGTGCCTGTAAATGGTACGTGATACCTTATAATTACACCGTTTTCTCTCACCAGTGCAAAACAATCTTATATTACATTTTCTTTCACCATCATTACATTTTCTGTATTTCAAAACACCTTTTCTATTTTTAATTGTACAGTTTGGACAGGGCGTGTTGTCTGGTGGGATAAAATGTAGTTGTTTTAAGAATTCAATGCACTTTTCCTCACTTAATGTAATAGAGGTTACAAACGTTTTAAGAGATGCAAAGTGTTTGTCCAATACCTTATAATCAACAATATTTGGTGGTGTTGCAGAAACACTATTTTCAATTGAGTCTAAGTGATGCACTTCTACTATGCTGTGGCCGTGAACAATTCAGTTGAGGGTTGTGTAGGCCTAGTGTGGCAGTTTCCAGTATTTGTTTGAAACCCCGAAAACTCACTATCACTGTCAACGAATAATGGGTTTGCACTCAGTCTATTTTCTATAACTCGTTGCAACAATGGTAAATTGTCAATGTAGTCAGATACAGTTGCATTACTAAAATAAGGAATGTTATGCTTGCTGTTTGTCAGTGGGGGTGTTACCGGTTCAGGAGATGATTCACTAAAGTCAAAAAGGTCTTTCTTTGGTCTGGAATGATCACTAAATTCATTTACGTCTTCATGGAATAAACACGTAATCAATGAGTCACTTAGTTTGTGTAATTTAGGTGGAGTTTTGCGAAAATCAGAGTCTGATGAAGACAGATCGTGAGGAGAACGAGAATGAGGGCACTAAGAGCTAATATACCAATGTCAACGTCACGGTCAGGATCCAATTAATAAAATATACTAACAAAGACTTGGCAACTAATATAAAGAAGGCCAACTGCATGAAAGTATTACGGAAGAAATGCACCAGCAATAACTCCACATAATAATCTAAAAATGTAAATGATGAACATGTATTACCAAAGTAGGTTACAATATTTAATAATATCCACATTGTTACGTGTGCCTGAATTATTATTAATATGTATGTATTGTTAAGGCTATAACTTTTGACTGTAAGCTGTGAGTGTGGTAGTGAGGGCCTACGTTTGACAGTGCTGTGTCCGAAGATGGCTAACCTGTTTCACTCCATTTTCTTTGTGTACTGGTGTTGTAAGGCCGAGAATGGCGTGGCCTTTTATATTTTCCGAATTCGGGCTGGTGGGAGAACTGTCCGATTTCGTTCCTACTGACCACCAGTAATAGTTGATTAATGAGAGCATGTGTGATGGGTGTTTAAGTCTATGTTAACGGAACAGTTCGGAGACGTTCCTATGACTCTGTTGTCACATGCTCACTCTCTTTGTCTAGCCATCTGTATACAGGGTGATTCAGAAATGCGTGCCGAAAATCCGCAGGTGTATTCCTGGCACATAATTGAATGTAAATTAGTCAATAACGATTTTGGAAATTTTCACTAGTTTATAAGTTATAGTGCCTTCAAGGTTTGATGAGTGTGTTTAAATCTAGGGATTGTACCATAATCTTTCAGACACGTGTGAAATTACTTAACTCCCATGAAGGCATTGGAAACACAGTAAAAGTTACTAAAGAATATGACAAAAGCTGTAGAGTGTACAGTCACAGCAAAATTACCAGAGACGGAGTTTCAGGGATAGTTATCAAGAAATGTGTGTCATGGCTGTTCAAACCTTGAAGGCACTATAACTTATAAACTATTGAGAATTTCCAAAATCGTTATTGACTAATTTACATTCAATTATGTGCCAGGAATACACCTGCGGATTTTCGGCACGCATTTCTGAATCACCCTGTATAAGCAGGGGATTGAGCCTGTGTGGGCAGATACTGGCGAGACGTGGGACGACAAACTGTGTGTGTTTTTGTAAGTGATTTGAGTGTGTTAAGATTCGGGACGAGGCACGCAGACGTATCGGATAAGTATAATTGTATTTACTTCTACTTAAGTTCTCACAAGGAAATAAGGTCACGTTTTCTTATACATATTGGGGTAACTATTACTATTATCATTATTAATATTTGTGAGTGTTATTATTATATTATTACTTGTATGTTGTGATGCATTAATATTCCTTATTATATATGCAAGTGTTGTATTAACTTACCATTAGTATTGATGGATTACTTATGTGCTTAAGTGTATTGCGTTATTGATGTGTGGTTATTGAAGTGATGACACAGTGGTAGTGATTTATTGAGTGATTATAACCAAGTGTGTTATTTAATCTGTGAACTTACACCCGTAGTTTTAAACCATTTGAGGGCCCTTACTGGAGCTCTATGAACCCTCCAAATAATCCAGGCCACAAAACGCTTCAGTGTTTCGAATAGGGAATCTGTTGCCTGGAGTAGTTTGGAGAATTCATAGAGATCCAGTAAGGGACCTCAATTTTTTTAAAACTACGGGTATTAGTCTCATATTCAGTCATAGTTGGAAATCCTGACTTCATTTATTACTTCTTTTAATGTTAATTGTTTGTCATTGTGTTTGTTCTTATTATTAATATATTATAGAAAGTCATAGTAGTTTCTCTATCATTTTTATTCATTATACCTGAAGCTGGGTATATGTTTGGACGGTCTTAGGGTTGTGCTATCCTTCTTTCACATTCTTTCACAATTCATAACTCTGATAGTGAGATTAATATCACCCAGTGCTACTTTATTCGGGTGATAGCTAACGTCGGGGCAAGAGTAACCTAACGACCAGAGAGAGAGAGAGAGAGAGAGAGAGAAGTACAGACGGCAACATAAATTCACATCCATCTCCTGTATACTTAAAGGGGAAATTTTGTGTTGGTAAATCTGGAACAACTGAATCCTCCAAACTATTCCAAGCAACAGAACACCATTAGTTTTGCTCCTCTGGTTCTGTTTGTTTCCTGGCATACTTTGGAGGAATGAAGGCACTCCAATGTAACAAAAGTGAATCACCCCTTAATAATGTTAATATGAACAGATTAGTTGTATTCTGAACCAGTTTGTATTCTAACAACGTATTTAATTTACCACATGAGAATTATTATTATTATTATTATTATGATTATTATTATTGTTATTGTTATTATTATTATTATTATGATTATTATTATTGTTATTATTATTATTATTATTATTATTATTATTATTATTATTATTATTATTTTAAACTCTTTCACTTTTACATATAAATATTTTTTTTAAATACTATTAAATTTTTCAGAAGCCTGCTGAAGCCTCCAGAAGCCTGCCGAAGCCTCCAGAAGCCTGCTGAAGCCTGCTGAAGCCTCCAGAAGTGTTCTCAAGCCTACTGAAGTCTACTGAAACATGATATATATGTATGTTTTTTTTTGTTTTATATGTGTGTGTGTGTGTTTGAAAGAAATAGAGAGACTGTGTGTTTGTGAGAGAGAAATAGGAATGCATTTATGTGTGAGCGAGATTGATGTGTGTGTGTGAGAAATGTTTGTGTGTGTTAGAGAGAGAGAGAGAGAGAGACTGTATTTGTGCGTGTGTGTGTGTAAGAAAAATATACATAAAATTTTAGAAAAAACCCACAATATGAATAAAAAAAATAAAGATATAAAAACAGATTTGTGTTTGTTGTCCCTCCTTTCCTTCTAAATGGTCTCTCTCTCTATCTCTCTCTCTCTCTCTCTCTATCTCTCTCTCTCTCTCTCTCTATCTCTATCTCTATCTATCTCTCTCTCTCTTTCTCTCTCTCCTTCGTGATTGCTATCCAATAATAATAAGTAAATATATAAATAATATGTTTCAATTTCCTTAGTAAATAAGAAATATATAAATATATATTAATTATTCTATGAAATAATTGGGTTTAATATTTATCAATAATTAAATAAGGTGTCAGAAAATATAATTATGCAACAATAAATAATTCAGTTTAGAATAATTATAAAAAATATCAATTAAAAGTTGAAAGAAAAAGCAATATAGGTAAATAAATTAATATATATGTCACGGTTTGATCCGTGATCATAAAACGTAACGTACGTAAGTAGTAGGATGCTATATATTACATATATATTAATAAAGGGACACCACGTGTGGGGAATGTTCTATAAGGCATGGAACAGTGGTATTTTCCTCAGTCAGGAAGACAAAGACAGAGGAATTGAGTTGAGCAATTTGAAATATGGGTGCAGGCTATTAATCCCCAGGTAGACAGGGAAGGTCAGGTCAGGTGAGGTCGAGTACCCACTCACTCCATCCCGTGTCTGGAGGTATTGCTACAATTTTTGCATTTAATAATTATGCTATGGGGGCATCTATTACTTATTAAAATTGATTTTGAAGTGGAAGGGAATCATTTGCAAGCAGTTGCATGTTATGGGAAAAGTGATTTGCATGTATAACTAGGTATGAGTGACAACATGTAAACGTAGTCAAGGACTAGGCTATGCGAACACATGAGAGGGAGGACAAGCATGGCCGACAGTTGGGCCAGGTAGAAAAAAGGTTAAATGGGGAGGAGTCAGAAGGGTAATTAACCTCCACCACCCATAGCTTGATTTTGAAGGAATACAGCAGTTGGTAGCTAGACACTCGACGAAGAACACACCTCGTATCCAGCCCTCGTTGCTTTGCCTAGGGGCCTATAGTTTTAACGTAACGTCGAAATTGTTTAATTACTTTTTCACAAGACTTATTGTTAATTAACTCACTATTCATTCGCTAGACGAGAATCAGTAAGGTGTCATTTTATAGGTGAGGAGAGGGCTGGCAGGAATTTACGAGTGTGTGTGTGTGTACGAGGGACAGTAAACGAGTGTGAAATTGACATTGAAATATACCAACTGGGTTGCTTGATTCCATTACTATTACGATAACGTAATTACCGTCTCCTGTGTGTGCGAGGGGAAGTGCTAGCTCGTGATAAGTATATTAAAGTAAAGTAATATTACTGTCCACGTGTACTACGAGCGACTGAGGGAAGCACGTGTGGAGAGGAGCGAAGCGACGAGGAGTAAGTACCGTACGTATATAGCTATCTATTGGAGCGTGAACGGAAGTGTGTGTGTGTGATTTTGATTGAATTTAATTATTCATTTGTTGGCTTGGAATTTATTAATAAATAGAGAAAATTGGCATTTTTTGTGGTAATTGACCCTTATTGCATGCTCTATAATCATACATATATAGCAGGACGAACCCAGAAATAAATTTATTGTGTTGGAGGGAAGGATACCGGGATTATAACTCTGGGTAACTCGCTGCAGCCAACCAACGAGATTACATATTAACCAGTAAGGTAAGCTTTGGAATTATTATAAAGCTACATTCATTGATATCTAATCAGTCCACCCCCACATAATTGGCGCCCGAACAGGGACCTGCTCTTTGTATTAATTCCAGTCACACACGCACACACCTTCACGAGTAGATAGATTACGGTTGTCCAGGAATTAAGGCAAAGGAAACAATAGAAAATATTTTAATATGTATACCGTAGCGGAATTGATGGAGGAAGCCCGAAGCTTGGGATATACAGATACGGTCGAGATTCGACAGTACGTAGAGCGTCGTCAAGAGGAAGACAGGCTCGAAAGGGTGAGTGTAAGGGAGGCTGAAAAGGAACAGAGAGAGGCTGAAAAGGAACAGAGAGAGGCAGAAGAGAGAGAGAGAGCGCATGAAAGAGAAAGATGGGCACACGAGCAGAAAATGGTGGAACTGCAAGCACAGGCGAATAGTAGTCAAAGCAGTATTGCAAGCCCGACTACAGTAACCCCGAGACTACAACTGGCGAAGTATGTAGAGGGAGACGAAATTGAACCGTTTATTGAGCGATTCGAGATGCTTGCAGACACATACGTCTTTGGTGACGATGTGAAGAAAATAGAGTTCCTTAATCTGTTTGATGGTAAAGCTCTCAGTATCCTCTACCGACTCGATCCTGACACCAGGAATTATGCGAGCATGAAAAAAGCTCTGTTACAAGCTTATGGGGTGACGGTCGATGATGCACGGAAGCAGTTTTTGAGTGCTTCCTTGCAAGATAAAGAGACCGTTGCACAGTTTAGTGCACGTCTCGCTAGCCACCTGGATCAGTGGTTTGATAAGGCCGAAACACCCAAGACGTTGGAGGGGATAAAGGACTTGTTGCTTCGCACGCAACTAGAGAAGTCGTGTCCGCCAGAATTATCAGCTCAACTCAAAACCCATAAGATTAATTGCCTCAAGGAAATGGTGGAAATGTCGGATGCACATTTTACCGCATACGGTTACCACACGCGGGTTCAGTCGTGTGAGAAAATTGCTCAGTTAAATAAGCCTTCCCAAGACTCTGCTGGTTCATATTATAATCAGTCGAGTAATAATGATAATTCACAGCAGCAGAGTCAGGTTGTACGTCAACAACCTAATCCTCTCTTTAATCACGCCAAGAAACAAGGCAATAATTATTATTCTCAGCAGTCAAGTCAGTACCGTTACCAGGGGAGAAGTAACGGGAAGAGTTATAATAATAACCATGGTGGTAATAAGGGTTATTATCAGCGATCGGCTGCTGCTACATATACGTATAGTGAACCACAGTACCCAGCTGTAGGTACGGCAGCTACGGCTAGCGCTGCTGGGGAAACTCCCGAGGGTGGAGAAGGATATACCCAGCAGACGACGGAAGCTCGTCAGGGTGAGAAGGATGAAGGGTTACGTATTCACGGGGACCATCGGTGGTTTAAAGGGAAGTGCTAGCGTTGGGGCAGACCTTATGTCACGGTTGCCTGGGGAAAATCGAGCGAGTAACTAATTATGGGTTATAGTTAGGATTCAAATTACTCGTTTCACTGTTATTTCCGAGTGCAACGAGCACAAACCCTTTATCCAAACTCAAATTTGGGGTTCACCTCGGTCTGATGTTTGGATATTGCATTGGGTCTTCCAAGACTTGGGTTCCAGCGGTTATCCCTGACTCTAGTCTTGGATGATTAATTAATATATATATTGCTTTACAGAAACTGATGGCAGTTGGATGGTCTCCAGAATAAAATTTTGCATTTTTATTATTACATATTATGTAACAATGACACAATGTATTACATACACCACACTTATATATTGTTTAAATGTGTACTATTGGTACTAGACATTACCAGGTATAATTATTCTTGCCACGGAGTTTCTCCTTAGATTTTAAAGTTAAAGTAACTGTTAGGAGTTTTTCACTCATTGGCAAAAATAAACACTTAACTGGTATTAAGTCATGACACATACAAGAATGAGTGAAGTGTGAGTGAGTTATTATTGTAATAGTTATACATGCAAAGGCGTCATTATCACTTCATTATTCTATTAAACATTGCATAGAGCAATGTCTCTTCTGTGTGTGCGAATGTCACGGTTTGATCCGTGATCATAAAACGTAACGTACGTAAGTAGTAGGATGCTATATATTACATATATATTAATAAAGGGACACCACGTGTGGGGAATGTTCTATAAGGCATGGAACAGTGGTATTTTCCTCAGTCAGGAAGACAAAGACAGAGGAATTGAGTTGAGCAATTTGAAATATGGGTGCAGGCTATTAATCCCCAGGTAGACAGGGAAGGTCAGGTCAGGTGAGGTCGAGTACCCACTCACTCCATCCCGTGTCTGGAGGTATTGCTACAATTTTTGCATTTAATAATTATGCTATGGGGGCATCTATTACTTATTAAAATTGATTTTGAAGTGGAAGGGAATCATTTGCAAGCAGTTGCATGTTATGGGAAAAGTGATTTGCATGTATAACTAGGTATGAGTGACAACATGTAAACGTAGTCAAGGACTAGGCTATGCGAACACATGAGAGGGAGGACAAGCATGGCCGACAGTTGGGCCAGGTAGAAAAAAGGTTAAATGGGGAGGAGTCAGAAGGGTAATTAACCTCCACCACCCATAGCTTGATTTTGAAGGAATACAGCAGTTGGTAGCTAGACACTCGACGAAGAACACACCTCGTATCCAGCCCTCGTTGCTTTGCCTAGGGGCCTATAGTTTTAACGTAACGTCGAAATTGTTTAATTACTTTTTCACAAGACTTATTGTTAATTAACTCACTATTCATTCGCTAGACGAGAATCAGTAAGGTGTCATTTTATAGGTGAGGAGAGGGCTGGCAGGAATTTACGAGTGTGTGTGTGTGTACGAGGGACAGTAAACGAGTGTGAAATTGACATTGAAATATACCAACTGGGTTGCTTGATTCCATTACTATTACGATAACGTAATTACCGTCTCCTGTGTGTGCGAGGGGAAGTGCTAGCTCGTGATAAGTATATTAAAGTAAAGTAATATTACTGTCCACGTGTACTACGAGCGACTGAGGGAAGCACGTGTGGAGAGGAGCGAAGCGACGAGGAGTAAGTACCGTACGTATATAGCTATCTATTGGAGCGTGAACGGAAGTGTGTGTGTGTGATTTTGATTGAATTTAATTATTCATTTGTTGGCTTGGAATTTATTAATAAATAGAGAAAATTGGCATTTTTTGTGGTAATTGACCCTTATTGCATGCTCTATAATCATACATATATAGCAGGACGAACCCAGAAATAAATTTATTGTGTTGGAGGGAAGGATACCGGGATTATAACTCTGGGTAACTCGCTGCAGCCAACCAACGAGATTACATATTAACCAGTAAGGTAAGCTTTGGAATTATTATAAAGCTACATTCATTGATATCTAATCAGTCCACCCCCACAATATAGAAATAGATAAATATTTATTGTCCCTTCTTTCCTTCTATTTCCTCTCTCTCTCTCTCTCTCTCTCCCTTCTCATCTTCGTGTTCTCTCCCTCCCTCTCTCTCCTTCCCACTTTCGTATTTTCTATCTCTCCTTCCTCCATGCTTGCTGTCCAATAATAATAATAATAATAAATAAATAATAATGATGTGTTTCAATTTCCTTAGTAATTTTTTTTTATAAATACCTATTAAGTATCCCATGAAATAAATGGGTTTGGTGGCCATATTGGAGCAACTTGATTCCTCCAAACTATTCCAGGCAACAGAGTCATTACCATTATTATATTTATTAATAGAATAGGATAATTTTAGAGCAAACGGATTCATCCAAACCATATTATGACGTCATTACAAAGAGAGAGATAGAGAGCAGTGTTGCCAGGTCTGCTTGATGAAATTTCTATAATATCCCCATTGTTACCTCTGATTCTCCATGTCTAGCGAAAATTCCCCATCACTTATAGAGAGAATGTTGGCTCAAAATTAATGTTTGAATGGCAGTCCATAAAGAGGGTTACTGAGTTGATTACCCCTCCCCCCTACCCCTCATCCACTCTACCCATACCCCCTCCCTCACACCCATACCCACTCCCTCACACCCATCCCCCTACCCTCCAGACACCACCCCCACCCCTCCCCCCTACCCCTCATCCACTCTACCCATACCCCCTCCCTCACACCCATGCCCCTACCCACCTAACACCATACCACCACCTCACTCCCCTACCCCCCCCCTTTGATTATCGTATAATGACGTCATGATTTGGTGGAGATTGTAGTTCACGTTTTGGTTCATAATTCATTTATTATTATCTATTTTGAATTAATTTTTATATAATTAAATTCCCCGTAATTTTCCCTACATTTTGATATAATAATTTCTTTATTTATATAAGTAATTAACGAAATTAGCAAACATTTTCTATTTATAATTTTCCACCGTGACTAATTGGCACATTGGAGCACCTTGAGTCCTCCAAGGTATCTCAGGCAACACAACTTAATGCAGGAATAATACAGTTTGGAGGAATCAGTTTGCTCCACAATTACACTATGGAAATCTGGGTTCCTTTATAGTACTTTAATTCCTCCAAAGTATGTCAGTAAAGAGAATTAATTAATAAATATAATGGTATCAATCCTGTTGTATGGAATAGTTTGGGGGAATCAAATTGGTCCAGTATTACCACAACCAACACCACAGCTTCGAATGAATCAACTTGGTGAGCCATTCTAATGAGGGTGTAGAGAGGGGATGGGGGGGGGGTAGAAGAGGTGTAGGGAAGGGGGGGGGGTGTATAAGGGGGTAGTATGTTATGGGGGTAGGAGTGGTCTCTTCGAATGAACCAGTTTCGAATGAGTGAATCAGATCAAATGAATCAGCTTGGGCAGCCATTCATAGATCACCCATACCCCCCTAATACCCCCCCCCTCTCTTTACCTCCTCCCTACACCATCCAATCCCCCCTATACCCCCTTTACAATGGTTCACCAAGTTAATTCATTCAAAGCTAATTAATTCGAAGCTGTGGTGTTGGTTGTGGTAATACTGGACCAATTTGATTCCTCCAAACTATTCCATACAACAGAATAGATACCATTATATTTATTAATTAATTTTCTTTCCTGACATACTTTGGAGGAATATAAATACTATAATGGAACCCAGATTTCCATAGAGTAATTGTGGAGCAAACTGATTCCTCCAAACTGTATTATTCCTGCATTAAGTTGTGTTGCCTGAGATACCTTGGAGGACTCAAGGTGCTCCAATGTACCAATTAGTCACGGTGGGAAATTATAAATAGAAAATATTCGCTAATTTCGTTAATTACTTACATAAATTAAGAAGTTATTATATCAAAATGTAGGGAAAATTACGGGGAATTTAATTATATAATAACTAATTCAAAATAGTTAATAATAAATTAATTATGAACCAAAACGTGAATTATATTCCCCACCAAATCATGACGTCATTATACGATAATCAAAAGGGAGGGTAGTGGAGTGGGGTGGGGGGTATGGTGTTATAGGGGAGGTAGGGGCATGGGTGTGAGGGAGGGGGTATGGGTAGAGTGGATGGGGGGTAGGGGGGAGGGGTAGTCAACTCAGTAACCCTCTTTATGGACTGCCATTCAAACATTAATTTTGAGCCAACATTCTCTCTATAGGTGATGCCAAGTATGGGGAATTTTCACTAGATATGGGGAATCAGTGGTACCAATGGGGATATTATAGAAATTTCATCAAGAAGACCTGGCAACACTGCTCTCTCTCTCTCTCTCTCTCTCTCTCTCTCTCTCTCTCTCTCTCTCTCTCTCTCTTTGTAATGACGTCATAATATGGTTTGGATGAATCCGTTTGCTCTATTTTGTTTCAACGCCTGAATTATGTATTATTGTATATTTCTTTACATTTATTAATTAATATAAAACCCATTTATTTCATGGGATATATATATTTTTTCATATAATTCCATAGTAAGGAAATTGAAACACATTATTATTTATTTATTTAAGCACGAAGGAGAGAGAGAGAGAGAGAGAGAGAGAGAGAGAGAGAGAGAGAGAGAGAGAGAGAGAGAGAGAGAGAGAGAGAGAATAGAAGAAACAGAGGGACAAAAAAAATCTATTCTTATTTATTTACTTATTTATAGTTACAATATTTTTTTTAAATATCGTATATATTTACACATACACACACACACACGCACGCACACACACACACACACACACACACACACACACACACGCACACGCACACGCACACGCACACGCACACGCACACGCACACGCACACACACACACACACAGTGTATCTTTTTCGCACACACAGTCTCTCTCTATCTATCTCTCACTTACATACAGTCTCTCTACCTTTCTCACACACACATACACAGTCTCTCTCTGTCAGACACACACACACACCCTGTCCCTTTCTCACACACACAGTCTCTTTCACGCTCACAGTCTGCCTTTCTCACACACACAGTCTCTCTCTCACACTCTTACATACACACACACTGTCTCCCTTTCACACATACACACCGTCTCTCTCTCACAAACACATATTAATATCTCTCTCTCTCTGACACACACAGTCTCTCTCTCTCTCACACACACACTGTCTGTCTGTCTCTCTCTCACACACAGTCTTTCTCTCTCTCACAGACACACACAGTCTATCTCACAGTCATTAATCTCACACACACAGTCTCTCTTTTACACACACAGTCACTTTCACACAAACACGCACACAATCTCTCTCTACCACACACACTGTCTCACTCACAATCTCTCTCTCTCACATACACACTCTCTCTCTCTCTCTCTCTCTCACGCACACACTGTATTTCTCTCACACACAGTCTCTCTCTCACACAAACATTATTTATTATTATTTTACCAAAGTTTGGCCTAAAATTCTCGTGTATTTTATTTATAGTAATTGGTTTTCTTTTATTATTTTGTCATAGAAAACGTATTAATTATCATATATTTTTATGGGAGACTAATTTATTTTTAATTTTACAGGGTAATTAATAATAATAATACTCTCTTTCACACACTTATATACAAGTCTGTCCCCCTACTCCCGCACCCCCCAAGCCTGTCCCCTATTCCCGCACCCCCCAAACATGACACAGATAATTGTGAGGTTGACGTACGAAGAAGTTATTATTATTGTTATTATTATTATTATTATTATTGTTTTTATTATTATTATTATTGTTTTTATTATTATTATTATTGTTTTTATTATCATTATTATTATTCTGGTAAAGTTCATTTCCCCATCCAGTACACCTATAGAGGCTAAGTTCGAATGTAGTGTGTGTGTGTGTGTGTGTGTGAAAGAGAGGAATCCGTAGAGAGAGAGAGAGAGAGAGAGAGAGAGAGAGAGAGAGAGAGAGAAAGGGCTGTCCCCCCCCCCCTCTCTCTCTCTCTACAAAGAACATTTCTTATGTATGTGTGTGTGTATTTCTTGTGTGTGTGTGTGTGTGGTAATAGAATAATGATTACTATATATATTCTATTATATCTATCT
Source organism: Petrolisthes manimaculis (assembly GCA_034508575.1). NCBI lineage: Eukaryota > Metazoa > Arthropoda > Malacostraca > Decapoda > Porcellanidae > Petrolisthes > Petrolisthes manimaculis. The sequence goes on along the minus strand of JAWZYT010003245.1, from coordinate 65,463 downwards.
ATCTAGATTTTATTATATCTATCTATATTCTATTATATATCTATATATCTATCTATAATATATTCTATTATATGTACATATATGATAGAAATGTTTTTAAGTAAATTCTTACTTCAAAACATTTCTTTCTCAGTAATATGGATGCCGTGTGGTTGGTGAGCACGTGGTGTTCTTTCTTCCATGTAAACGAGAAGTGACTCTGACTGACCATATTCATTTAGTGACTTCTTCCTATCTATCTATCTATCTATCTATCTATCTATCTATCTATTTCTATCTATCTATTTCTATCTATCTATCTATTTATTTCTATATCTATCTATCTATTTCTATCTATCTATCTATATCTATCTATCTATCTATCTATATCTATCTATCTATCTATATCTATCTATCTCTTATCTGTCTACACAAACCCTGCCATTAGGGGTGATTTTTTATACAAGCACCTACCTACACACACATTAAAACAATACCATCATATGTGAACGTTAAAACATTAGACAGTAAAATGGTTTGTTTGAGATACCCGTGTGTATGTAGATTATTATTGGTTTGGGCAAGTGTAAAAGCAATATATCATTTCTGTATGATAATGTAACGAACGTAATCCAATCAAATTTAAGTCACACCCAGAAATATATCTTTTAATTCGTCGTACCAATGAGGAATCGAACCCCGAACCACAGATCTCACTCAGCCAGTAACACTATATATACCCTGTTCAAAACTTGTGTTCCATTTTCCTCTATCTAACTGTCTCTATATCTATCTATATCTGTCTCTATTTCTTTCTATCTATATCTGTCTCTATTTCTATCCATCTCTTATCTGTCTCTATTTTTATCTATATCTTTATATCCATATCTATTTCTATCTATCTCTATCTATCTATCTTTTATCTGTCTATCTATATCTATCTATCTCTTATCTGTCTCTTTCTATATATCTCTTATCTGTCTATCTATCTTTTACCTGTCTATCTATCTATATATTTCTATCTATCTATCTCTTATCTGTCTATCTATCTATCTATTTCTATCTATCTCTTATCTGTCTCTTTCTATATATCTCTTATCTGTCTATCTATCTCTTATCTGTCTATCCATCTTTTATCTGTCTATTTATCTATCTAAGCCTAAGAGGCCAGTGGAACACAAGTTTTGAACAGACTATATATAGGTTTTATTTCAACTGTCCCTCTTTTCTTTCTATTTTATTCCTGCTTGCTGTCTCTCCTATCTATTCCCCTTTTTGTTTCCATTTCCTTCCTGCCTTCCTTCTCTTTTTCTGCCGCTATATGACCAAATTAAACATTAATATTATTTGCATCATCTTCATTTTACCTTCCTTATTCTTTTCCATGCTTTAACAAACTATTATTATCATTATTTTGTTTCATTCCTATCTTTTCTTCACGAGAGAAAACTGTCAATTAACATCAAGGATTTGTATGAAATTTAACCACCATAAACCAGTTTTAAGATTCATTTCATTAAAAAAATATATATACAAATACTTTCACATAATAATAACAATACTTCAAAGAGTCTCCGGAAAATTACCACAACCAATTTCAAAATATATTTTATAAAAAAAAAAAAATATATATATATAATAAAAAGTTTGAAATTCATATAACAGGAACTATACTCTGTTCAAAACTTGTGTTCCATTTTCCTCTATCTATCTATCTCTATCTATCTGTCTCTATTTCTATCTATATCTATCTGTCTTTATTTCTATCTATATCTATCTATCTCTATTTCTATCTATCTATTTCTATCTATATCTATCTAAGCATAAGAGGCCAGCGGAACACAAGTTTGGAACAGACTATAGCAGGTCTGTACTTTCCCCCCTGAGCCCACACCAAGGGGGGAGGGGGGGGGGGGTCACATCTCACCAACACACTAACACACATACATACATACATACATATACACATACCCGATGCCCCTCCTCCTCAACGAGCTGTTCGTCACCATAATCGCCTCGTCCCTATCAAAGCTCCACGGACTGACAGATATAAGAACAGCGCCATTCCTACCATTGTAAAATTTATTAACTCATAAGTTCATTAATGTCTACATTTAAAAGCTTTTATTAGGGGTGTATTTGTTTATATTTTGTCTTTATTTTGTGTTAGTACAGTACTTGTGCACATGTCGGACGCCCACAAGTATGATTATATCCTTTACCTCGACTATATTTACCTTTGTTTCTATGTATATTTTCAGCTCCTGGGCTGCATATTTATCAATAAACCGTTAATTATTATTATTATTATTATTACCCTGCACACTGAAAGGCTCACACCCCACTCATGATTCGTGTGTGTGTGTGTGTATGTGTGTGTGTAAAACAAGTATGTAGCCTATACCAGCAACACACACACACACACACACAGGCACACACCCTCTCATGGTTGGTGTGTGTGTGTGTGTGTGTATGTGTGTGTGTGTGTGTGTAAAACAAGTATGTAGCCTATACCAGCAACACACACACACACACACACACACAGGCACACACCCTCTCATGGTTGGTGTGTGTGTATATGTGTGTGTGTGTGTGTGTGTGTAAGTTCGCACATTGCTGAACCACCACACCCTAACAGGTAACACCCGTAGTTTAAAACAAAAATTGAGGTCCCTTACTGGAGCTCTATGAATTCTCCAAACTACTCCAGGCAACAGATTCCCTATTCGAAACACTGAAGCATTTTGTGGCCTGGATTATTTGGAGGGTTCATAGAGCTCCAGTAAGGTGTCGTCTACTGGTGTTGTGTACTGGTGTTGTGTACTGGTGTTGTGTACTGGTGTTGTGTACTGGTGTTGTCTACTGGTGTTGTCTACTGGTGTTGTGTACTGGTGTTGTGTACTGGTGTTGTCTACTGGTGTTGTCTACTGGTGTTGTCTACTGGTGTTGTGTACTGGTGTTGTCTACTGGTGTCGTGTACTGGTGTCGTGTACTGGTGTTGTGTACTGGTGTCGTGTACTGGTGTTGTGTACTGGTGTTGTCTACTGGTGTCGTGTACTGGTGTCGTGTACTGGTGTTGTGTACTGGTGTCGTGTACTGGTGTCGTCTACTGGTGTTGTCTACTGGTGTTGTCTACTGGTGTTGTGTACTGGTGTCGTGTACTGGTGTTGTGTACTGGTGTTGTGTACTGGTGTTGTGTACTGGTGTTGTGTACTGGTGTTGTCTACTGGTGTTGTCTACTGGTGTTGTGTACTGGTGTTGTGTACTGGTGTTGTGTACTGGTGTTGTGTACTGGTGTTGTGTACTCAGCTCCTCCTCTCATTCATCTTCACGCCTGCCAACACCACCAACACCTCTTGAATCACGCCTGCCAACACCTCTTCAGGCCTGCCAACACCTCCACTGCCAACACCTCTTGAATCACGCCTGCCAACACCTCCATATACTTCAATCAGGCCTGCCAACACCTCCACTTCAGACCTCCACACATCTCCACTTCAGGCCTGCCAACACCTCCATACACTTGAATCAGGCCTGCCAACACCTGCAATTATATAAACAAGAATTAAATATGAACACTTAAATCCTATATTTATCTTTAATCTCTTTACATGTTAATTATTCATACCCCCTTGTTAATATTATCATAATATTTAATTCTCTTCACTTCTTTTTTATCCCCATCGCTATAAATATTTTCCTCTATTACAGTACAGCCACAATCCAATATCCACCAACACTTTCCTTCCATCGTAGTAAATATCTTGCTAATAAAGAACTACACGTGTATGATTTTGTACCACATCATAATTATAAACATTCGGTCGTAGAGCGAGGACTTGGCGAAAGTATGGCACAATTCAGACCCCTTGATTTTAGATCCAATGCTCAAATCGTGAGTTTTAGGAATACGGCCATCACTCAAGTATTACCAGAAGCAGAAATGAACATAGCAGTTTAAAGAAAAAGTTTGATCAAAATCGAATCTGGAGAACTGAAGTTATAGCAGTTTGAAGATATTTAGTTTTTTAACGATTTTGACCTTGACTTTTTACTTTTGACCTTGAAAATCAATTGGTGATATCAGCGTTGTGTTCCCTACCTGTGGTTGTAATTTAATCGAAATCGGACCAGAAGTGAGTCCTACAGTGACCAAAACACATGTGCAGAAATTGACCTGAAAATTCAGACCCTTGATTAACGACCTAATGCTCAAATCGCAAGTTTTAGGAATACGGCCATCACTCAAGTACCACCAGAAGAAGAAATGAACATAGCAGGTTACAGAAAAAGTTTGATCAAAATCAAACAAAATTATTGCGGTTTAATCAATTTTCAGTTTTTTTTTATAATTTTGACCTTGATTATTTACTTTTGACCTTGAAAAACAATAGGTGACCTAGAAATGTTGATGCCTACCTGTGGTGAAAATTTCAGCAAAATCGGACAAGAATTGCGACCGTGAACTCTACAGACATTATGCCACAAACACACTGACCAACATACTGGGTGAAATTTCGCCAAGTAATAATTGAGGGGGTTTAGTTGATTATATTGTGATGATACCGATTTATTTACACGATGGAAGGAAAGTGTTGGTGGATATTGGATTGTGGCTGTACAATCTTTAACTTGACATTTAATAAAAGACAAAAATATCAAACACTATTTTCAGTACAATATATATATATTTTTTTTTTCAACTTACGGGATTCAAATTCCTTAAATACGGTTGCCAACACCACCTCTTGAATCAGGCCTGCCAACACCTCCATACACTTGAATCAGGCCTGCCAACACCACTTCAGACCTGCCAATAAAAATGTAATATTAATTTTGGATGTTACCAGTTGCTCCTCTGTTAATATCAAAGACAAAACTCGTGTCCTGAAAACATAATTATAGTCAAGAGCTAACCAGACTTCAAAGAGAGTTCAATAGTACACCAATGCTACGTAATTCCTGACCAGAGACGAACGGCAGGCACCACACACACACACACACACACACACACACACACACACACACACACACACACCCTGCTTTCGAACTCACACCCGTAGTTTTAAAACATTTGAGGGCCCTTAATGGAGCTCTATGAACCCTCCAAACTACTCCAGGCAACAGATTCCCTATTAGAAACACTGAAGCATTTTGTGGCCTGGATTATTTGGAGGGTTCATAGAGCTCCAGTAAGGGCCCTCAAATGTTTTAAAACTACGGGTGTAAGTATCCAGGTGTGCTTCCAATACCTACAGTCGTGGTCAAATATAATCATCCATATAGGGGTAACTCACGTAAGAGTTTGACAGCTTCCCTCTGTTCCTTAGATGTTAAACTTTCCAATAAATAGGTTAACTACCATCTTTTAATTTACTACAAGCAGCTACACACTACTTAAAACCAATAATACACACACACACACATATTAACTACTATCTTTTAATTTACTACAAGCAGCTACACACAACTTAAAACAATAACATCATATATTGAACGTGAAAACATTATACATTAAATTGTTTAAGATACCCATATGTGGATGATTATTATTGACCACGACTGTACCTAGAGACAGTAAATAAATGCACAATATATCCTAATCTTCATTGGAATTATTTCGTTTTTGGTGAATTGCACTGTTCAAACCTTCAACCAAAATACGTATACTTATTTGTACTGGTGATTGTACAGCCACAATCCAATATCCACCAACACTTTCCTTCCATCGTGCAAATCAATCAGTTTCATATCAAACTATAATCCTACAACAACAACACCTTACGTCAACTCAACCCCCTCAATTATTATTATCATCATTATTATTATGAGGTGCTGCAAAATCATACACGTGTTGTTCTTTATTACCAAAATAATTACTACGATGGAAGGAAAGTGTTGGTGGATATTGGATTGTGGCTGTACATTAATTTAAATCCTGGATATCGTATTTATGTATGGTGACTAGTATTTAGGTTTTAGTTATATATTATTATTTATATTACCGTTTAAGAAGTGCTGAATGAGATGACACGAGTCTTGTCTTTTAATAATACACCCATTACAATTTAGGATAAAAAAATATACATTATTTACAAGGAATTAAATTGTGTGTTTATTTACAAGTGAATGAGAAGTTTTTTCTTTATATATAGAGCGAGATTTTTATTCTATATGGGGTCTATAAGTTATTTTTTTTTTTATGGGAGCTAAAATTTTATTATTTATGTACAGTCGTGGTCAATAATAATCATCCACATATGGGAATCTCAAACAATTTTCTGTCTAATGTTTTCACGTTCACGTATGATGTTAATTATTGTTTTAAGTAGTGTGTAGCTGCTTGTAGTAAATTAAAAGATGGTAGTTAACGTGTGTGTGTGTGTGTGTGTATTATTGTTTTAAGTAGTGTGTAGCTGCTTGTAGTAAATTAAAAGATGGTAGTTAACCTATTTATTGTAAAGTTTATCATCTAAGGAACAGAGGGAAGCTGTCAAACTCTTACGTGAGTTACCCCTATATAGATGATTATATTTGACCACCACTGTATGTATATTTTTTATTTTCATTTTCACACGAGGGGAGATTTTTTTTCTACTATATACACATACATACATACATACATACATACATACATACACATACATACATACATACATACATACATACACATACATACATACACAAACATACATACACATACATACATACACATACATACATACATACATACACATACATACATACACATACATGTACATACATACACACATACATACATATAAATTGAGCATCTTTATACATACCTCCAACATCATTACCAACACAGACATCGTTGCCAACACCACCTACACACTCCAGGTTGTTGTCACTGCCCACACAACACCTAAAAAAAAATAATAATAAAAATACCCGAGTAAAATAATTATTGGGGCGAGAATAGTGGACAGGCTTGGAGGGGGTGCGGGAGTAGGGGACAGGCTTGGAGGGGGTGTGGGAATAGGGGACAGGCTTGGAGGGGGGTGCGGGAATAGTGGACAGGCTTGGAGGGGGTGCGGGAGTAGGGGACAGGCTTGGAGGGGGTGCGGGAATAGGGGACAGGCTTGGAGGGGGGTGCGGGAATAGTGGACAGGCTTGGAGGGGGTGCGGGAGTAGGGGACAGGCTTGGAGGGGGTGCGGGAATAGGGGACAGGCTTGGAGGGGGGTGCGGGAATAGGGGACAGGCTTGGAGGGGGTGCGGGAGTAGGGGACAGGCTTGGAGGGGGTGCGGGAATAGGGGACAGGCTTGGAGGGGGTGCGGGAATAGGGGACAGGCTTGGAGGGGGTGCGGGAATAGGGGACAGGCTTGGAGGGGGTGCGGGAATAAGGGGACAGGCTTGGAGGGGGTAGAAAGCCTGTCTCCCTATTCTCCCACCCCTCTAACTCCCCCCCAAAAAACCCCAAGCTTGTCCCCCTATTCCCGCACCCCCTCATGTTCCTCCCCCAAGCCTGTCCCTCTATTCATACACCCCCTAAGTACTCTTATATTACGTACGGTACAGCCATAATCCAATATACACCAACACTTTCCTTCCATCGTAGTAAATAAATATCTTGGTAATAAAGAACAATACTCCACAAGGAAATTTTATATTAAAGATAGAAAGTAGTTGAAATTTGGCTAACTTGCCACCTGTAATGGGCAAAAATTATTCATTTGTAAACATCGAAAGTCGGGGATTAGATGCAAGGTGTTTATCTAGGCGACGTTTGAAGCTGTCTACTGTGTTACATTATATTACGTTACGGGGAAGCCCATTCCATAAGTTGACGACTCGGTTAAAAAAGAATTTCTTGGATTCGTGTGAATTAAAAGATTTACCTATGATTTTACAGCCGTTACCTCTCGTGTAGTTTGATTGATCGATAGTGAAGTATTTGTTGCAGTCCATATTAAATAATTCACCCATAAGTCATTTACACGATCAATATTGAGATTTTTACGCAGCCGCAACTAAGGCCCGTAGTTATAAAAAAAATTGAGGGCCCTTACTGGAGCTCTATGAACCCTCCAAACTACTCCAGGCAACAGATTCCCTATTAGAAACACTGAAGCGTTTTGTGGCCTGGATTATTTGGAGGGTTCATAGAGCTCCAGTAAGGGCCCTCAATTTTTTTTAAAACTACGGGCCTTAGTTGCGGCTGCGTAAATATCCCAATGGGTGACTAGGAGTCGATTCCACAGTGGTTGGTAAGCACGCAAACGAAGGAATATTGATCGTGTAAATGACTTATGAGTGAATTATTTAATTAATTTGGTGAGTAAACTATACAGTGATTATTATTATTATTATTATTATTATTATTATTATTATCTAACTGTAGGATAGATTTTGTGAATGTGGATACTCAGCTTTTGGAAAATAATGAAGCCTTACAAGTGTGTGGTTGGTTGGGAAGCTTACAAACCAATACCACTGTGGAATCAACCCTATAAGGTGATGCAGAAACCAAATAGCAAAATATTATGGTTCTGCCTTCATTGTATAGACACCCAGAATGTGCTTAATTGATTGGTGGATATACGGCTTGTCAACATGGAGGTGGTATAGCGCCAGAAAAAGGTGATAGAGAGTGTGTATGTATGTATGTATGTAAGAGAGTGTGTATGTATGTATGTAGGTAAGAGAGTGTGTATGTATGTATGTATGTAGGTAAGAGAGTGTATATGTATGTATGTATGTAGGTAAGAGAGTGTGTATGTATGTATGTATGTAAGAGAGTATGTATGTATGTAGGTAAGAGAGTGTGTATGTATGTATGTAGGTAAGAGAGTGTGTATGTATGTATGTAGGTAAGAGAGTGTGTATGTATGTATGTAGGTAAGAGAGTGTGTATGTATGTATGTATGTAGGTAAGAGAGTGTATATGTATGTATGTATGTAGGTAAGAGAGTGTGTATGTATGTATGTAGGTAAGAGAGTGTGTATGTATATATGTAACATTATATTATCATTGGTGGATATACGGCTTGTCAACATGGAGGTCATATAGCGCCAGAAAAAGGTGATAGAGAGTGTGACAACAAGCAGGAAGGAAATAAACAGAAAAGAGGGAACAGTTGAAGAACTGAAAGATGGGAACCATTTAGTCTGGTCTCTCACTGGCGACGTTCCTAGCATGGGAAGCCCTCTCTCCCAGAAATCGGGGCAGAGCAGGGGCCGGAGCCCCCTTTAGTCTAGCTCGCCAGGTCCCAGAGACACACAAGCCCCCCACCACTTCAAGGCGGTTCCCGTTGGGGGGAGAATGTGCTTAGTAAACATAAAACTCAAGAGACAAGAAAATGCAAAACTTAGGAAAAAAAAAAAAAAACTCAGAAGAGCTCAAGGGTATGAATAGGAAAAACAAATAGATGAACTGAAGGATTATGGGTCGATTCCACAGTGGTTGGTATTGGTTCATATTATTGTATTTGTATTTTTCATTTTCATTAATGTATTTGTATTATTGAAGATGTCTTCTGTGCGTAACTGTGGTGTGTGTAAGGGGTGAGGTGACCAACAGGAGTGGTGGGTGGCCTGGCGTTTGAGTGGTGTAAGAGTCGACACAAAAAAGAAACTGCTATTCTTTGAAGTATACAGTCACGTGCATAAGTATCTTTACACCCAATGGAGAGAATAAAGTGTAAGTTAGGGTTGGAGAGAGACCAGGCAATCGAACACTGGGAGTCAGGCCCGTAGTTTAAAAAAAAATTGAGGGCCCTTACTGGAGCTCTGAAAATCCTCTAAATAATCCAGGCCACAGAACCCTTCAGTGTTTCGAATAGGGAATCTGTTGCCTGGAGTAGTTTGGAGTATTCATAGAGCTTCAGTAAGGGCCCTCAATTTGTTTTAAATTACGGGTGTTAGTATCTCATGATGGCGTAAAATTTGTTATTCTAGTGACATGAAATATCAAAACAACATTATGAAGTGGTCCATTTTTGTTCGTCTAGTCCATTTCCAACCACGAATTCGACCTAACTCTCGCTAGGAAGGTAAAGAAACTTATGCTTGTGACTGTACAGTTGGACACATGAATGGGTGGTACAGCCCAGGTGAAAGATACTTGTCCCATTGTTTATTATCAGGTAGTTGCTTTTTATTACCATCCTCAATACTGACTTCTGCCCCTGATGTCTCCTATTTGGCACTAAGGAACACACACACACACACACACACACACCATCCTCAATACTGACTTCTGCCCCTGATGTCTCCTATTTGGCACTAAGGAACACACACACACACACACACACACACCATCCTCAATACTGACGTCTGCCCCTGATGTCTCCTATTTGGCACTAAGGAACACACACACACACACACACACACCATCCTCAATACTGACGTCTGCCCCTGATGTCTCCTATTTGGCACTAAGGAACACACACACACACACACACACACCATCCTCAATACTGACGTCTGCCCCTGATGTCTCCTATTTGGCACTAAGGAACA